>JAARMF010000745.1:0-12060 GCA_022844705.1 Toxascaris leonina | reverse complement strand
AAAAAAAAAAAACAAAAAAAACTGCCCATCAAGTTTCAGTGGATCATTCCAAAAATCAGGACTACGATCCTCATTCTCAGCTTCCTTCTTTCAGTAAGCTAGTCAAAGAGCGGGACAATTCACTTTCATGCTTTCATTTCCTTTTTCATATCGATTTGTTCCCCCTCTTCTGCCTTCTCATACCCAGCCTTGTTCCTCCCTTCCGCCCTCTCCATCCCTCACCAACACCTCCGTCGGTCATCTACGCTGCCTTTCATTGTGCTTTATATTTGACCTATAGTCTGATTATGTCTACTATGCTTGTTTGTAGAGTTGATTCTCGTTTATTTTTCCTTTCGATGCTTTGGGCGTCAGTACCTCCGCTTTTTAATGACCGTTTGCATTT
Source organism: Toxascaris leonina (assembly GCA_022844705.1). NCBI lineage: Eukaryota > Metazoa > Nematoda > Chromadorea > Rhabditida > Ascarididae > Toxascaris > Toxascaris leonina. The sequence continues at coordinate 11,675 of JAARMF010000745.1, read as the reverse complement.
TTCTGCAACAGCCTGCGAACGCTCATTTTGAAAGCTTTGTTTGTGTATCACTGCACTTGTTTTCCGTTTGCATCAGCAAACGTTTGATAATCATTGTCAGAGAAATGCAGTCAGCTATTCGTAATCGTTTTCTTCGAAAAGACGCTTCATTTCCGCTTTTTTATTTCCTCCTTTCGCTAAATCTTAAGACACAAAAGGAATTTCTCATCAAAACAGCCGTTTTTTAAGCGACGAATTTGTAGTTCTAATGATTAAGTGTTGGCGTTTTTCCTTTCACATTTGTCCTCCGCTGTTTAGTCGCACTGAAAAAGTCACATTTAGCTGTCGTTTTAAATCAACTTATTGGAGGAATTCGTGGTCGGTCTTTCGGTGATTTCGCGGGGTACAAATACCGAGAAGTTGGAGTGGATATTTGATCTCTACGATATAAATAAGAAGGGGTGTATAAGGCAAACGGAGCTTATGCTCGTTGTGCAGTCAATATACGAACTACTTGGTCGAAACACCAATCCGCCGATCAGTAAACGTACCATCGTTGATCACGTCGTTGACGTATTCAAGGTAACCATATAAATGTGTGCTTGTCTCGTGACAATTCCTAGTTCACTACTGGCAATACATTGCATGGCCTCTGGCTAACGGCGGTTCTGGTCTTCGGTGTCAGACGGAGCGATCGGAGTATTTATCTGTCGCATCAGATGCAATGCATTGCCAGTGGTGGAGATATTGCGTGTGCGCTGACCCCGAGGGAATTCGGGAACAAGCGAAGGAATGATGATGATGGTAATAACTCCTACTGACGTTTGGTGTTATTCATTCTTGGTGCAACAATATCCCTAACAGATGCTTTCATTAGGGTGATTTATGCCCCATTGGGTTTCAAGCATAAGATCATTTCACCATATTTACGAGGCCAACATTTTGGCGGATTTTTGCCTTTGCTGAAGACATTATGAGTGTTTATTTCATCAAAGTATTTTGGTGGTAATATCGCATAGCCGATATAAAACTGGTAAGAAATGAAAGAGGTGAGAATCAAAGTACCCGTCATGCGAGCAGCGTTACGGCCTTCCTGCGAATAAATTATGAAACACCTAAGTCTATCTCGAGCAGTGTCTGCTTTAGCAAGACTTGGTTTGTGGTTGTGTAGCTGCCGAGGGATAAACATCAGAAATGACTGAAGCAACCTAACTGCTGCAACTCCTCCGCCTTCAGTTTCTAGCGTGAGACTTATCAAAAGATCGCCGGCTAGTCTTAGAATGTTTTTGATACAACAAGGAGCAAAGGAATTTCTTACGATAGCGCACTTTTTTGTAAACCGAACACGACATAGGCCATCGTGGTCAACTGGTTTCGCCTTAGCAATAACAGCTCTTTCTAGAGAATGTTGAAACCAGAAGCATAATAGGAAACCTGCTGAAGGTAACATTCGTGGGTGTGCTACTCTCTTCGCTAGTGCAATATTCCTGCTGAGTTCATGCATCAAATAAAAAACCATTTTGGCATGTATCGATAGCGACTCATTACCTCATCAGAAGTCCAGAGAAACCACGACAGAAATGCTAAATTACCTGAAGTAATAACGTCTCGGTGGATACCTCATGCGTTGCTTTCATACCTTTCAATACACTGCATACAGGTGAGATAATCCAAATTTAAATTCTCTCAAGGACAAGATCGCTTCAACGGATGTACTCATCTTCTGCTTTCTCGCTTTCTCATTGATAGTTTACAGTTTACTCAACGTCACTCTTTTCAGAAAATGGACAAAAACGACGACGGAGTCGTGACGAGGCAAGAATTTGTGGAAATGTGTAAAAACAATAAATTACTCTGTGACTCATTAAAACTCTTCGACACTCGTTTATGATTATTAATATTGCTGCATTTCAACATTTCTCAACGAAACAGTTCATTTCCCAACCTTTTTAGACAGTTCGAAGGGCTCAGTCATTGAATGAATGCTTAAATGCAAATATTTCATTGCATTCGCAACTTCCTTGAATACTGAAAATTTTCTCCGAACAGTTATCAAAAAATACCGTCCAAAGGCAAATATAACTAAAAGCGGCAGCGACCAATAACCGATATCTTTCACTAAGTTCATCTGGTTTTTTTAAAATGACGCCCACGGAATTTCGAAAGGAGTGAATGTTTGCTTATAAAATGCCTCCTATAATACGTTTCACTTTTCTGTACATTATTCTGAATAACTTTTATATTACGTGAATGTGATTTTGTTGAAGTGTTCTTGATTATAGCATTTAAGTTTCTTCTTATTGTTCTGCCAATGCAGCGTCACTCTTCACTTTGCATATATGAAATAGCGGCAATGTTCTAGACGCCACTAAACAGCAATTAAAATTGATGCAGATGGTGTTAAGAATTGCACCAACCGATGCTTCAAAAAACAGTTCCGATTTGACCGGAAGCCGTGATTTGCTTCTAGGATGTTAGTCGTTCTCGAAAAACTACAAAATGGGAAACCTGAAAAGTGTATCAGTAGAAGCGTCGCACCTAGGATAAAAACCGTTTACATAGGCGTAACTTGGGGTAAAGGCGCGCTTTCGGTTGGCTTTTTTTATTCGTAATGTATTGTATAGATGTTTCCAACGATTGCTTCCATACGCTACCGTCCACTCAAAATTCGACAATGCCTGTTGCTCTTGGCCTTGGACTACAGAAATACACAATAATTCGGTTAATGCTGGTGACACGCAAATTGCTGTAGCAACAAGCTGGCATATGTTGTCTTACCAATAAAGGATTATTGCGATAACGATGTCGCTCCAGTAGCATTTCCGCACCTACTGCAATTGCTTCTCCTGGTCATTGCTGACGGTCATTACCCCGAACGCCACTGCTGTGCGGAAATGTCGAACTCATTCTTCTCAGGGATGCTTTGGTATCACCCAACATTTTTCATATTGCCGCGATTTGTAAGCTAACTCTCCTCCCAACCAACAGGAACTGCTATATAAACGACAACTATACATTCTTGTCCCTGAAGGAAAAAGGTAGAGCACGAAGAAGTAACAGTTGAAGGCATGTCGTTTTCCCGTTTTATCCAGAAAACAGAGTATTGCGTGAACAATCTGTTCTACTTCATCCACTAGTTCAGAAAAGAACAACAGTGGAGGAAATGTTCGTTGTGCGGATCGGCTCCAGCAGCACGAAAAAACGTCCCTGGTGATCAGCGTCACTGTTTGCAGGAAACTGCGACATATGTGCTAACAGCAAAAGGATATAGTATGCAGGAGTTTTTGAGTGGCAAAGGCGGAGCGGATGGAACTCCAAGAAATAATGTGATCGCTGTACCAAATAAGGCAAATGAGGTAAAGTAATGAATAATAAGTGAACAAAGAAATGATCTGAAGCCATTCCACGGGTAGTTTCCGACAATTTTGGCACAGTAGGCTCTCCCACCGTTCTCGGACCCTCCAAATGGACAACGATATGAGAAAAACATCCAACAATCTTTATACAATAAGAAGGTTGGAAATAACACTAAAACTTGATGTTTCAACGAAACAAGGAACAACAAGTAACATGACATACCTTTTAAGCATGATATCTTCAAAACAGTGGGTGAGATCGAACGGATCAAAGGTTCAGAAATTTCAGCAACAGCGAGATACAGGGCTGCAAGTTACGAATATGACAAAGCTGGAGAAAATCAAAAAAAAATAATTTTTTTAAATAAACGATTGTTTTTTTTCTCATTTGGTCTTCCACGTATACAAAGATCACTTACGCAAGACAAAGTCATCCATCACATCACCTCAAAGAAGAGTGCTGTTCGTCTCAACTACCAACTCATTTTACGTTCACGATTAGTTTAGAATAACGAATTTCGCAGAGATGAAGGAGACAAATGGGGAAGTGATAACAGCTTGCAATTAGCCAGTGAACATCTGGTGTTAGAAGTGAAGCGAATGGATTGGTCATTCAACAGTTCCACGTGCAAAAACTTTATAAAACAAGAAAAAATTGAGCGCTGCAAGAACAGCGTAAGTGAAAAAAAACATTCCTTTCAAATAAAAACCCTCAAAGCGGTGGATGAATGATAATTTTCCTCATTGAAACGAAACGACAAATCTCTGAATGGTCAAAAACAACGTTCCTCCTCATACCTCTGATGTGAGAAGTCCCACATTTTTACGTCATAAAACAACAACATTTTAATCATACACCTACAACTTATGAACCACCGAAGTACAACGTGGAAACTTCCACAATCATCTACAGTGAACATCTCACAGATGATAATGGAGTCTTCAAGAATGGGAAATAAAAAATGAAGCTAAAGACTCTTTCCTCCTTCCCAAGCAAGTAGAAATACCAAACTTCGACAACGCCTTCACGCATTAAAAAAGAAAATAAAACTTCCCAGCAAATCATTGGGCAGAAAGAACATAGCTTCAGAGATAAAATGATCGACAAGCGCAATGCTACGAAGCAGAAATTGCTATAGCCTATGAGTTGGTCCGTTCCTACACCCGAAACATCAATTTATTAGCTGTGTACAAAGTTGTACACACACTTTATAGAACACCGTTCCAAACAATAGCTGTATATAAATTGCGATGAAATACTACATAGCTGAAACCAATGAATCAAGGAGCTTAGAAAGGAGGAAAAGAGAAGCCTAAACAATTTCACATGAAAAGAAGCAATCAGCTACTCCGCCAGAACTCTTTGAAAGCAATAAAGCTGCTACATAAGCGACTACCTACATCGTCATTCTCAGCCTTTCCCTCTTTTCCCTCCAACGATGGCTTATTTCGGTGCATATCAAATTCGTTGCTTCAGGCTTTGAAACAGAAAGATAACATCGAGTTTTTGAACAGATCCGTGACAGTTGAAACGTCCATGGCTAACTTCTCCTTCGGATCTGAGGCCACCCAAAGTTTTTGAGAATGTTACCGTAATCCTATGGATTAGGAAATTGCTCCCTACGCATTTCCGGATTTTTCGCGAAACATCGCTGTCATTTTCAAAACAAAATTCGTGCTGCTGAACCAATCACTGCATCGTCAGTCCACCCCCCGCAAGAATATTACTATCTGACACACACAGTTCTCCATCAATTGCTGCCTAGCTGTAATGTTCGAGTTGGTTCTTTGTTCCGACCTATCGAATCCCTGTAAAACCTTTCTGATATTGTTTTCTTCACTTTGGGCAAGTGCTTCTCGGCAATTTAACACGCAGATGTCAAACGCGACGGCTCCAAGACAGAGAGGATAAAGATTTCTCACGAGAGTAGCTGCTGAAATATATAAACTGCTAAGTAATGTTTGCGTCGACGGACTTGCGAAAATGCATCTTAATAGGCTAGAGATTCACACAGCCAAATGCGACCGGCGCATGGTGTACAAGATGACGTTTGGCCACACTCACCTTGATCCTTCCAGGTATTTTTCCTTTTTCAAGAGTAAACCTTATTACGCTTACTAAGCACACAAGATGAGCATTCCTTCCCAACAATGCGCGTTCCGCCATACAATATACCAACTTTCAACAAAGGATTCAACAACCTCTCATCTCGTTACTTTCTCCCCCGGCCAATCTTGACCTTTAATAATCTGTCGTCCACGTTCGGTGCAGATCACACCTGTCTACTCTTCGATTCCTTTCCATGTCTTGTTGACTCGTATGAATAAAACAACGTGCCATGGCTAAATTTCTAGCGACAAACTTTTGCAGCAAAATATTCGTATCTAGCCGTTACCCAGCCACTCCGTCTCCCTGGAATAGTCGATGCGCCTGTATTACATCGCACATGAACAAGCTTAGCAAATCGAAAATTGTCAAACAGACAAATATTCAAAACAGCAAAGAAAGCAAAATGAGCGTGAGCCAAAGAATAGTAGGTGAATGAACAGTACCCATGAGGATATGAGTAATATCGAAAAGACGTATCCGCTGGAAGGTGAGCAATGCCGATAAATTGTACCCACGAGGAGATTAGTGATAATGATAGGTCGCATCCACCATCCAATGAGCTGTATCAATGAGGTGTCCACAAGATTAGGAGCATCCAAAAGCACAGTTCATTTGCGAAGCTCATATGCACTCTCAACCGAGCAGCGAGAATCGTCATCTCCTTCACACTTAAAAGCATTTTGCTTGGTCAAAACATGAAAAATCTCTCCACGCAGATGCCCTTTCTCCAGAAGAATCTTTACGCCGTTAAGTTGGCAAGTGGCAGCAACGATAATTCCGGATCGAAGGCTACTTCTCCAATGATGCCGACAAGGAGAAGAGAAAGAACGAGACAGAAAACGAAATAGTGCAAAAATGCCTCACCTTCTCAAGGTTAAGACGTGATCGTGTCGACCGTGGTTTGCTACGCACCTTCGCCTTACGTGGCTTCCGTGTCTTTCGGCTGCTTGTCCAGTCATCATCATCGTCTGGTAGTGTATGCCGTGAGTCCTCCTGAACTAACTACTACTAAGACGACCAAACTGTTTTATTCATAACACACATTACTGCCCGTTTATAAACTCTAGCGTTTTTGTCAATCGCAGCTGTCGAAACATTTGTATTTTCAGCGAAAGGGGAATATGCCGTTGCAAATTTCAAAACGACATATCTGTATACCTATGAAGATGAAAAGGATGAGTGCATCAGAGTTAGGCTTGCATTCATGGCAAGCCCATTGCGCTGCTCTAATGTGTTGCTGCACCTCAAAATTGTTGACAATTCCCCAAATCCACTGAGTCAACACGTCGGACAACGATCTCAATGTAAGTTAAATTTGGACGAGGGTCTGACATTTGAGACTGGCAAAGAGCTCGTAATTTTTCAGAAAAAGTATTCAGAATGGAGAAAACGAGTGATATATTACAGGAGAAGGACTAAACTTGTAATTAGGAATTCATTTACAACTTGATTTCACACTGTTAAAACGTAGAATGAAAAATGCAACGCAATTCCAAACATCTCCCTAATCGGTATAGAAGTAGAAAGGGCTTATCCAAGAAAGTAAGGCGAGTTATCAGAAGTCATAACATTGCCGAACTGCCAAACAGATTAATGCCGCCGACGACCATAACATCTTAATGTGGAATGCTGAACACACTACCGTGAGAGAGGAGCTTTTCTACAAAGATGCCACAGTATAAAGGAGCATAAGAGACAATTAACAGTTACAAGCAGAAAAATAGAAGAGATGCAAGGGGAAGGGAGAAGAGGGGATCGTCGGATGACATTTGACGTCATTATGACGAGGATGAATTCCGCATATTCAAACAAAATTGCTGAGATGGGTAGACTATTTTCGGTGAAAACTGCCTAAAGAGGCAGAAAGGGGAAGGAATCTACAAGCCAAAATAGACAGGGTCGAAAAACACATTAACATCCATTTTTCGGACTAGAGCTAATCGGAAGTCACATTACGGCTTTCTTTCAAACCGGTGGCACATGATCACAAATGCAAGTTTAGCTAGTGAGTCTACCGAACATTTGCACGTCGGTGACTATTTTCAGTAAGGCAATGTCTAGCATCCGACTTGCAGTGTAACAATAAAATTGGTTAGCGTCAGGAGAAATTTGGAGAGGGAAACACCGGATATGATCCAACGTCCATACCACGGCATTAACTGTCTCCAAAAAAGCAGATCCGATGAAAACAAAATATAAAGCAGCATGAAAGCGACAAACGTCGGATCGATCCACATCGCTATCTCTTCCTAGCGAATCTCGAAGTCGACCTGTTGAGCTTGACCCTTTCAGCGGGCATGCATAATTAGCTAATCGTCGTCGTGCGACCCTGAAAACATTGCAACAAATTAAAAATCTGCAGACATTAGTGAAAAGATGCCGTGGCGCATTTGTTACCAAGATACGGCATGACCGGCAATGACTTCCAAAGGATGACGCCTTCTAGCGTGGCATTTTTTCTGAACCATAATTACTAGAAAAAGTACTGATCATCCCTAGCTGAGGTATTAGTTCGATGTTCTTTGAACAAGGTTAGCAATACTCTTGGAAATATGGTCTGGCATAGAAAAGGATTAGCATCGCCCGCGTGCTCGCAGTTATTGTACGCAACCGCCTAACAACGACATAACTTAGAGTTAGTGTGTTTTTCGCACTGGAATGTGTTTGCAGCCATTTGCATCCGCACTGTGACGTATGTTCCTGGCCATGTGACGGCCATTCCCAAACTCATATAAACATTACTGGTAAACTTCGCATACAATAAAATTCCGACGGCATAATTCGAGCGCCTCATTGCGGCTCATGTATCTCATTGTTTCTTTCCAAACTCCGCTGTGACATGGTTCTTAGCCAATTCGCCGAAGAACCAAACGAACCTTGCACATCCACGGGATGAACAAAGAAGGCTGATGCCATTACTTCATGTAACAAGACTGATGCATTTGTACAACCCACCGCCTTTTACTGAAAAAAAAGCTCTGAAATGTGAATGTCCCGTCATTTCTTTCACAATGGACGAACAAAGAAAATTCCAAGTAAAAAAAATTGAAAAAGTCAAAGATTTTTTATCTGTATTCGACACCCATACTTGGAATTACTTGGAATTCAAGGTATTCGATACACATTCGATATCTGATGGTTAGGAGTCGGTAAGCCTTGTTCAGCAAGTGCGGCAGGGTGCATGTGTCTTTTCTGGGAGGTTGGTTCTAAAGTATTATGTTCGCGGAGAACTTGGAGATGGTCGAACTCATAAAACGAATTATCGAAAGAAGTGGATTATAGTACTTGGATATGATAGGAAAAATGGAAAAGGAAAAATCAATGGAAAAGAACATTTTAGGTGGACGTGGGAGCGGAGACGGAAGGAAGGTGGAGGAGGAAGAGAAGGTCTAGAGGACAAGGCCTGCCGATGACAACAACCGATTAAAAACTGCATTTAGATAGCAAACTGCAGTCAGCATTTAATGATGAACGTTCCATCCGAACAGATATGCTTTTAAGTGCTTACCGTGAACTATTCCTACCCATACCCATACATTTTTCGAGATGTGGTGCAAATCGGCTCGCAGCGATCGTACGTTTGCATTCGTCGCAGTAAACTTCCATATTTTTCTGCGGTTTTTGCGGAATGTTTGCGTTGCCAAAAATATCAAATTCTTCTAACTGCGACGACGGCTCTTCTAGAACTGAAACAAACATAGGGAGCTAATAATTCAGATGCCATTTGGAATATATCTTTCTGTGTTTCAATGAGAACACATGCGGCATTGTTATTGCACTTTGTCGTTATTCGTTAAGGGCCAATGCCTTCGAAATCATTTATAAATGGCTGTTTGAAGTTAAAATACCGAGTGACAAAGCTAGTGTGACAAAGCTGCACGTCATCAGTCCGAATCCCTTACCACCTCGTCTAAATTCACAACAATATTACTGTGAATCAACTTTAAGTCACGGGTTCGTTTGAAGCATCAATGCGTTCTCGGCAATCCCCCAGTCACCTATATCAGCAAATATTTCATGAAAGTTCAAACAGCAATGCGGAGGAACAGACTGAAGCATTAGAAATTGCTAGTGATGAATGCTGCGTGTAAGTTTCCATTATGTGCTTGTCGCTCAATTCGTATTTTCCATTTGTAGTCCCTCACATCTACGGATGCTTCATCGCATTCAGTCATCAGTGCATCGTACGCATTTGCTTATTTTGCTGCGAAATGAAGATACTTCTTAAACCAATATGGAATATGTGAGTTATCAGACATTGAAAACTTCAACCTAGGATTTTTGTAGCGCGAGACGTGATGATAAAAATGAAACGACTGTTTCATTGAGAACTGACGAAATGCGTTTTCATAAAAAGAAAGTAAACTGAACAAACTTGGCGTGATTGGCCCAACCGTCTTTGCGATTTTAGCAATGCGATGAATTTTGAAAATGGGCACAAGTAAGACTGAGTCGAGGAGATAGTTGTAGAATGAATCCACTATTTCTGAAAAACAGCTATAGAATGCGCAAAACGCTGAAGTGCCCCATCGACTGCTCTGCCCCATTTCTATGTGGATCGACCTGTCGCGTAGGTTTCAATTGCTCACCGTAGAACGGCTAAACATCTCACCAGAAAGCTATTCGGGAAGGTTAGGAAACAACCTTACGTAATCGAAAGCATTCATGTCAGTCCACCAAAAATGTACCAATGCAAAAATTTAAATTTACTATATTGTTGACATTTCTTTACGACCTATAATAAGACCCCACCGGTGACAGACTTGTGTTTTCAAAGATGTTTGGTCGAAGATGCGTGGCCCATTTATTGCAAATATTCCAATCAAATGCGGTTCAAAGATATGAGAAGGTTTAAAAAAAGGTTTGCTTGAAAAAAAAAGATTACAAAAGCTTGATTCCTGATTCTTCATAAAATCGTAAAGGCAAGCGGATTGTAACACAACGAAACCAACCGCCCTATAAGAGACAGCATTTGATTTTAATCAAATGTACAGACTGAACAGATCCTAACAATTACAGAAAAACTGCACCATCATAGATCACTACAGTAGCGCTTGCGAAGTCTCCCCGCCACATTGCGTTTTCAAGTTTTTTGCGAATCGGAGAGCCTGATGAGAATGAACTGTTAGTAAATCTTTTCCTCACATCGAGACGACTGGCTTGCAATTTTATATGAACAGACTGAAATGCTTAAAGAAAGAGGAAGATAAAATACGGTCGCACTCTCCCACCGCAATCGCATATCACTGCAACGAACGCAGAACTTCCCAACTCATCCGATATATTCCACGTCGTTCTTTTTTCACCGCTTCTAGACCCTAACAAAGCTCATAAAAAATTTACGACAACTATAAAACCCCAAGAAATTGGCATCTCAAATTTGCTTCTAGTTTTATTTTGCTGAGACGGATGAGAAAAACACGTTAAAACGCACAGGCATGAAAAAATATAAGCCAAAGCCAATCTGAAGGATGAAGTCAATGAATTTGGCTCCATCACGCATACAGCGATGACCTCGACTTGAAGAAACAAACAGCTCAATCTAATCATTCGATTCCTCTCTTCGACGCTGATCCTATACTACGTTTTTCCATGCTTCGCCGAATCACTGCTTTTGCACTAGCGCGCTTCGCCGCCTTTTCCTAGGTACTATCGAAATATGGCCGACATAACGCCTTTCGTGCTCACCCGCATGACTTCAGCCACGTTGTCCTCCTTATCGGCGTCACCTCGTCAATCTCAGCAGAACTCAGGTGTTAATCAAATCGAATGATTTCGTGTTGAACATTTGGTACCTACTCCCATACAACCAACAAATTACTAACTCCCAACAAATCTTCGAAAAAACGACAAGTAAGAAAGGGCATCCAAAACTGAATCTGAAGCAAACAAAGGCAAGAAAGTCAATTTACGAATCAATAGCACGTAAGTCTAAAATACAATTAACTGCATTCTTACCCTCAACGTGACGATCTGTTGATGCGGTTGGGCCGTCGCATTCTAGGCTCATAGCTGCCCCTGCGTCTCATGGACCACGAGCGCGTAGAGCCCGTCAGCTCTTCAGGATGCCGTGCCACCAATAATGCACTATTCAGCGACTGTTACGACTTTTCTTAAGACTTGTGATCACTGCTTTATGGCTGGGAAAGTGGGGCCTGAGTTAAATTCTTTCTCGGTTGCGATTGGGATTGGTCTAATTCAGTCTCAAAAATTTTAAGGAAAAGCACTCT
>JAARMF010000744.1:45177-67295 GCA_022844705.1 Toxascaris leonina | reverse complement strand
TAAGATTGAGGCTGAAGATGCTGCTCTGGCAATTTAATGTCGGCAAACCTTCCCACAAATAATGGTCGAGAAACGAGGAAGTTCGGGGCTCAGCGTTCACCATTGAAGCTTCGGCAACAATTGCATCGTCACTCGCTCAGATTAAGCCCGTTATTAGGCAGATACGCTGCCAACCAAAATGCAACCATACGGTAAAACACAGCAAATGCTCCCTTCTAACACGTTCCCGTTAACTATCAGACGTTCCGGTGGCATCAGTTACGTTAACACGTAGTAAAACAACTCAATTCCCAAATTTCCCTGGTAGTTTATTCTACTTAAGCAATTCAGCACACACAGGTTGAGGTGTGCGCAAAGTCATAAAAGTGTCCGTGAAAACAAATTTAATGCGTGTCTATAATTTAGGCACATCTAAAACCGCATGACGCACATTCATTGCATCCGCTTTCGTAATGCTTCACATGACGGAACGATTTGCAGCGGAATCAACACATCAAAAACGCGCTCCAATGAATATGGTCTGCTATCATTACCGTAAATTTTAATTCAAATTCTGTTTTCCTTCGTCTCTCTTCTTCCTTCACCTCTCAGTCCCAATAGTCGCCCACCACTCATAGCAATGGTAAACTCTCAACCTGACCCGATGATGATCACTGCCTAAGGTTTTTTTCAAAAATTGTCCTGCATTGTGATCAATGTGATTTATTTTTGATGGAAGAACTGAACGGCTTCAAGTGAAACGACGCTTCGCAACGAAGCAACAACAACTATCACTTCCACGACATACGTTTTCGGAGAGTCAAACTGTTGACGTTTGTTTTTGATCAGTTTCGCAACTTGACTGCTATTCAACACCACTTCCTCAATCGGTTCCTGTCGCATATCTTAAGGAAACCAAACCTCACACAAATGAACATCACAGGGACATCATTCTCTCACGTATTCACTAATGATGTATTCCGCAAATTCATGCAGAGAACGATGTGACACCTGCGAAATACTCTTCCTCACCGGAATTATTTGCCTTGTCTATGAATCACCTACATCAGCAGAAATCACCTCCAATACTCCAAAAAAGTTCTTAAGGTGTCTGCAACCTCCAAGCGGCTTGTTCAAGATGTAAGACACTTGTTTGCTATTCGTAATTTGCTGACAGTTTATTCTGGTAGGCCGTTTCTTCACACTTTAACCAATAACACATAAGTACAACAGTTAACCTCAGAGAAATTAGAACCGCTGCAACACAAGTTTATCGAAAGCACTCACTTATTACACTGAAAGTGGAAATGCTGACACCCTTTAGTGAAAGTATTGCTTCATCATCCCACGATAATCGTGTAACGGTACTGTGACCGAACAGAGGCTGAACAAGGGAAGTATACAAGGATCGCTCAATTATCCCTGCAAGAATACGGAGGCTTCGCAATTTCACTGGATCACTTCACAGTGCAAACTGCATTCGGCCCCCCACGATGTTGGCTGACTTCTGTAAAGATGCGATGAGCGAGTGGAACTTTCCTCCCTCAGCAGCACAACGTTACGTGCCTAATGTGAATAGGGCAACAACTTAGCGCGCTTCGTTTTTCGGTCATTTCATTTTCAGTGATTGAACCGTAAACAGTGAATCAATCGCCAGTCGTCATGCTTTGGGACAACAAAGATGACTGCTGAAAACCACAGTTTTATAGAGAGTATAACATCGCGGGGCTGGACTCTGTGGAAATCAAAGGTCACCCATAGTGTTGCAACTTCTCTTCATTTTCATCTTTATCAACCTTCGCCAGTATAGTTACTGCTCTATAAGTTGCATCTTTCTGTCGAAAAGCCCACTTTTTTATACAAATCCATTGAGAGGTTACCAATGACTGTAGAGAAGACAATGCAAAATGCATTCAGCTCAACTTTTAATGACTACAACAGTCACGTTTTCCGTTGAAATATTTCCATTCGGAAGTGAATCATAAAGAATAACTNAATGCAAAATGCATTCAGCTCAACTTTTAATGACTACAACAGTCACGTTTTCCGTTGAAATATTTCCATTCGGAAGTGAATCATAAAGAATAACTGAACTGACGAGTTTCGAAAAAAAAAACTGCGTATACTTCAAACCAACAATGTTGGAATAGAAAATGATTTCAAGCAGTAAATATTTAAGCTATATGGTTTGGAATCTCTATAGATTTTCACTGCACTTTAAGAACGGCCGTTGTGATCAATTCCAGAAACCCTTAGTGCCACAAGCGTTCATCGCTAACAATTGTGCTCAAGCTAACGCATACAAATCTCGCCGGAAGTTTAACATCATTGGTCTTCCCAACGCGTTGCAAATTAGCGGAATGCGGAAATGCTAAAATGTATTTCAATCCCGATTAAAGAACGAGATTCACAAATTGATCATAACGCTAGCAATGGTTTGGAGATGCATGCATTGAATTATTGGCTGATTACTATTGCACTCGCTAGTTCGCTGCTTCTGCAATAGTTACATTAATTCTTTCAAGGCATTTTACTAGATAAAATATTAACCAGAACCCGAGAAAAAAAAGAGCCCAATATCCCCCACAATTTTGAATGCGACAGATAGGAGTACAAACTCAAACACTTTTGGCTGAAAGTTTGTTGCATGCGTTATTTTAAGCTGAACCTAAGGTGAAATCCACATATGTCTTCAAAGATCTCTAGAAACAAAGCTTTCCCGCTCTAACTAGTTACAATCCCCGTATTAATGCAAAATTTGTAGCTCTGATTAAGCGAAAACTCTGAGCTCTCTATTTAGTGCTCTTTGAAGAATTGTTTTCTCAATGTGACGCCAATAACAAGGATTACTTCAGCAAGTGACGCCAACAAGTGATACCTGTGTTTTTGCCACAGCTCTCATGGAAACATTATCCAAGTAAAAAGTTGAAAAAAACTAATGCAAAAATCATCGAAAAAATAGCTTTTAGAATACCTCTGAGTAAAAGCCGATTCAGCGCAATTAAAGGAAGGTAACGAATCAGTATGCACGAGACAACGACTAGCACAACCGAAGTGCAGTATAATGCTCTTTGCGAATCGCTCATCTCCATCGACCAAATAGTTTTGTAGGCGAATTTTAGCGACGCAAAGAATACTCTGCCGCTATTCGGTTGCCCAGTTCAAGGTTCCTACGACTCTTTCTATAGTTAATTCAATGAACCCATCATGCTTGAATAGTAACTCATGAAACAATAACTTTAACGCATTTCCAGTTAATTATACAAGGCAACGAAATATGCACGGCATCAACGATATTCAGTTGGGACGAACCTCTTTTGATGACTGTACTGACCTGTCAATTGCAACCGGTGACCATCCATCACGCCTTTTTGTGGTAATGATTCGTTTTTTCATGAAAGCAGAAGATTTTTGCAAGGATCACCTCCATGGTCAGTCGAATCATATGATGCTCTAAGAACCCATTCTAATCGATCAACACATCTAAATCTCAGCTATTCCCCATTTTCAAAAATTTCAACCGCATAGAATGCACAGTAATAGCGCCCTAATGGGATGAATAGCTTGTCAAATGAGCAATCAACGAAAGCAGAACCATACTCGACATGTATCATCTCGCAACGACAATGCATGAAGTAAGGATGATTTCAAAGCAATGTGAATAGTTCAGCGAAGTAATTTACTCTGCTGAAACATTAACCAAAGTGAAGCATTTCCAACAATATTTCTCTCCAGCTGTTGGAAATTCATTTCGAAATTGAAAGTTTGAAATGAACCTTGGAATACCAATGAGAGATATAGAAACGGACCAATCATCTGCTCGATTTAGTGCCATCACCTATACCGAGTGGAAGGACTAAAACGTCGGATGGGTGGACCATAGCATAATGCACTGTGCTAAATTTTGCAAAAATGTATACAACCACAAGCCCCATAATGCACTTTATTTCTGTAGATTTTATTCGTAGTAGATCCCATGTGATGCAACAGTCATGTGGAACAATGCACGCTATGCAACTGTATCGTTCTCGAAGTAATTGAAGAAAAAAGTAAGGTCGAATGTTGTTAGCTTCGCGAGGAGAAGCATTGTGCCCATACAGCCATTTCGCTATCTAATCAAAAAAAAAAAAAAAAAAAAAAAAAAAAAACGCCGCATTTGTTCACCCATTATTGTTACAAGTCGGCAACGGTTATTGCCCGCCCCCTGTTGCACCGAATTTCAAGGTTCGACAATCTGAACATTCAGCTAACAAAAAAGGAAGCCTTCAAGTGGAATACAGCACTAAACTTGCGATTCGATCATCTACCGCCGCGACTCGCACTTCGCGTTACTATCGCGCACCGTGTGTTCGACCTTTGACATTTAGAATCAGTCCATCGCGAAGATGAAAATGGACATGTCCATATAATTGTTCAAAAGAGTGAATGCGCTACTTCCGCAGCCGTTGAGCGCGGCGGCACACAAAAGAGAAAAATGTACGTGAGCCCGGCAAGGCAACAAGACGCATGACAATGTTCCAATTTTTGGATGCGCACAACTGCGACCACACTGCCGACTACAAGCCAGCCGGTTGGCTGCTGGCTGGTCACTGAGTTAGTCGCCCAATTCGCTTGACACGTTCAGTGCGCCGACGGGCAATGCAGGCCGGTCCAGTGGTGTCGACGAATCGCGGCTGATCGCCAAATCGCGAAGAAACCCATGGATTTTAGAGACGCCCTCGGGTCATGCCCTGTGCACCATCATGCTCATTGTCTTCGCATTCCCAATCCAGCACGCAACCCGCTCGCCGTCACTTCCCATCCGTAGTTCCCATCGCAACATCTGCTCACCAGTGTTCGTCTTATTCTTTTATGCTGCCCAGATCAACGGGCACAACGCGATTTGTTCTTCGTTACGCTACATTCAATTCGCATTTCGTTTGCTCCATACATTCCTTTGAGCCGCATTTCGTCTTTCCTTTTACCTTCTTTATGCGCTCACGACAAGCTCCCTTTCTTTATGCGATTACGATGATCAGTTTTTCGATGATTTCGGTACCAAAAAGTTGTACAAAAGATGCTGAAAAAGGAATTGTGAAGGTTTGATCAGATAGCTCTTATGTTTTGTAACTTGCATGTCAATAGTAAAACGTCGCCATCATAAGCAATGCATTTTCTGCCCGTAAACTGTTTCACTCCATGGATCGTGCATGGCTGATGGTGGAAACTTACAACAGGTCTGGTTTTGAACTGCAGCCTAAACAGTAGCCAGCGGTTAAGAAGAGGACTCAGAGACACTGTCACATTAGTCGGGACTTTTAAGTGCAGCACTAAGCACTGCGAGTTTTACACACAACTGGCTGCCTAGTGATTTCCGCCGATCAACGCGATGTTTGTATACTTATACTTCAACTAGTAACACTGTTCAGTAAGAGAATATTGAACAAACAAAATAACGATACTCATAAAGTCCTTAAATTTCGTATTGAAAGATCGACTATCGACTTGCGAGTAGTCTTTTCATTCGCATTCAGCAAGTACACCCAACTTCTAGAAATTTAATGAGTCGGCACATCCTTCCTTTGCATAAAAAAGCAGTTTGCATTTCCAAAACAATTATCGCAATGGTCCCCACACGCTACTCATTCTCTAATGAAAGAAAGCCACCTCAAATGCTTCGTCATTATACTATTGAGAAATATGTCGTTCTTTTTGCGAAATGTTTTGTTTCCTATTAATATGATAATATGAAAGAAAGATCGCAATCTTTTCCATATGTGGTGAGAAGAAGCTATCAAAGTTGACTCTTTATTAGAGCCATTCGTGATACAAAACAATCGAATGGTAATTGAAAACTGTGATTCTTTTCTGCTTTGTTTCTCGTGCGCAAGTTCTTTCGCTACATTTACAACATTTCAAAACTTCTTTTATGCTTCTATTCTTTATGTCTAATTGATGCATTTTCCTTTCCATTAGCAATGTGCTTATAACGAATACGCCGATATCTGCAAATAAGCTCAATGAAATTTCCGATAATTCGACACAATTGTGGCGGCGATAATTCGTTTAAAAAAGTGGACAATTTTGTGTTGTGTGGATTAAAAGGGGAACTAAATAGATTAAAATCTTTAAGATGAATAAAGGCATCTGACATATCATCTCAATCAAAAATTCACTTTTAAGGTGTGGAAATTATCAAAGTTCGTCATCTCAAATAAACAGGTATTCCCTACTGACAACCACTGTGGCCGATTTCCCTTCCTCTCTCACTTTTCAATTTTTCATCTCCACAAGCATACTGATCCCCCATTTAGCAATCTCGACCCTCTAACGAACGCCTCATTCATCAGCCTCCGTTTGAAAACACTTTCCTATTCAAGTATCGCGAATGTTAGAAAAACGACGTCGGCTCTAGATCTAGCTTCAGGTGCACCATCGGCACCATGCTGTGAATACTGCTGGTACACCAGCATCTTCAATGTTGGAGTGCTGAAGAGTTAGCAGCTCAATGAATGGCTTTCGTTTTTCTTCTGTAACTTCAATTCGCAAAATTCATGCGATGAACTGTCTCGAGCATAAAGGCAATTTTACAACAAGTAAGGAAGCTCATCTCTTAGTATTCGTGAAACTCTTGTTGGCAGTTTGCTTTATTTGCAGAACTTTTGTTGAACCCTTCCAACAGAGTCGCTAATCGACCCAACATTCATGAAATAATCACCTCATATCGGAAACCATCATAATCAAAAAAAGCCCATCATCACACATGTGACAGAACAACATGTAGTGTGCAAACGATTTTGTCCTAAGACTCCTCTAACAGCTCTAAACATTAAACGATCTTCTATTTACTAACATTTTCGCCCTACCAAGGAAACGTTAGCAAATCATAGCAATAATATTAGGCCATCGACTTCGAAACAACCATGTAGCGCTTCTCAAATTCACGAAACTATATAATTAATTAAATCTGATATCAGCGACATTTTACAACTTATTTCACTGTCGATCTCCAGCAAATTTAAACTATCTCATAAGACACTCTTTCGAATATATGAGACAGGTGAACAAATGCCGTTTGCTAAACGTCTCAGAAATGCATCAACCTTGAGTCTACGCAACAAAAATTTCATATTCCTTACAGGATGAAAATGTTCTCATGTTATTCTCATGCATATAGCAACTCAACCATCACTCTTGGCGCAAAATCATTTCCGCATTGACGCCTTTGAAAAAACCTCTCCACATATTATTTCAAATACTTCGCCACTCATTTCTCCAAAAGAGTTTCTGCTTTCCGTCATTAACTACAGTACTCCTCATTACACTTACTCTATTAAGTTGCAACTCAATCAGATTTGTCCACTGACCGAAAATTTGCAATCATTCCCACAATATAAAATTATCGATGCAATCGCCTTGACCACTTTATTCACTTCATGAAAGGAAAGAGTTCATTTTTTTCTCTTCTTACTTTTTCAAATGATCTCTCTCCTGGCCGTCATTCCCCATATTAATGCGGATTTCGAAAATTTCTTTCATGCATACGTAGCGCAGAATCGTGCCGGGGAACAATTTTGAAAACCTTCACGCAATTTTTTCTGCACTGCGATCGATTCGGTGGCTTCATTTGCTTCACCAGAATATTCAAAAATGCATGTAACTTTTTCTGCACAATTTTCATTTAAGTGTTTTTGCAAACCCCGTCTTCCTCGCTCTCTAAAAATGACCTCCACGCAAGCAGAATTCTTCCCCACCGTTCACTTTTTTATGACATTAAGAAGTGGAATGGAAATATAATTCAACATCGTTAGCACATCATTCTCCTGAAATTATCAAAAACTTCAGCCGTTCACGCTTTTTTATTCCAAAATGGGCTCGAAATTGGGGATTTTAGATGTTCGATATTTCACAACTAGGCTAATATTATCCTGACTCTATATTATTACAAAGTTAGGACAATAGATAGCACTCTGTACCCAACATTTTTTGTGTCGTCACCTTGATAAGTCGGAAAGCTGGAGTTGAAACTAAACGAACACCGAAAAAAATGCGAATAACTTAGGCTTCGAACCGTTATGACTAATAAAGATTTCTTTCTTGCGATGGCCATGTTGTATCAATAAAACGAATTCAAAAGATACCATATAGACGAATCACACTTGATCTCAGAAAAAAGCTGACAAGCGAAAGTCGTTTCCAACTGCAAAGTTGAAAATATAGATGACAATAGAAGAGGGAGAGAGGGAAAGATTGGATAAAGAAAGTGGAATTTCTCCTCCTTCTTTTCCGTGTTCTCCTTCCCATTCGCTCTCAGATGTGTCTTATAAGAGTTTCATTGCGAAGTTTCGCATAACTCAATGTTAGTCACAAATGAAAGGAATGTTGTCGTAAATTATCGATTGCATTCGTTTAGATCCGTGCCGAAAATTGTCGACGCGAAAGCGAATAAACGCGGCGTTCGATTTTCGGGATAAAGTTTTTTCATCGTTTATGATGCGAAAACACAAATCCTCAATCACGATCCACGTCTCCTTTGTACCATATCCACAACAACACATCTTCACAACGACCCCCTTCTCAGTGTGAACGTTTCCGATTTTAACCTAACAACCCAACCGAGTCTGTCAGAAATGACAACAATCGAAGTCAGCTTTGCAAATAATACACAATCCATTTCTTAAAATACTGAGCATTTAAATGCTAGCACAAAAATATTTAAATTTTATCCGTAATGCTAAAGCACACGCCCTCGATTAGCCTTGCCCCCTTCGAAGAAGAAGTCCAATTATTACACGTTCACCTTATACGAATGAAAGTGAGTTGGGAAATTGAAGTGGTTCATTTTAAAACCTTTCCATGCAGATACTGAAGGGAAGGGGGGAGAATGGGGTAGATTAATATGCCGATATTTGCGGCCAAAGTGAACGGCCAGCCGTGAAATCAGGTCCAACCTCACGATCCCTTCCCCTCAACATTCGTTATACCCCATAATGGTCAAATTTCGTTCTTTCATCGAAACGACCTTCATACAATTCTCAATCATTTTGTCCTGCTCGCTCATCAGTCTCCTTGTCTTGCAAAATACATTTCAATTTACTTCTTACAGCTTTCCAACAACGACTGAAAACGCAGTTCCATATATATCACCATAAACTGAGCTTCCGAATTGAAGGAACTTCACATTTTGATGCAAGATCATAGAGAAGCATCACAATATGGCTTTAAGGAGTTCACTGTGGGAAAAATCGTTCTTGACTGAAAGAGAAACAAATGGCTGTTTCTGGTCACATTAACAATGAGTGATTTATTAGAACATTGTTGAGAAATCTACCCTTTTAATCGCAATTAACGCCAATTCGATATATGATCAGAAATATTTACTCAACTGTTCCATTCAACAGCCACAATTACCTCAACGTTCAAATTACAATAATCTTTGCATATTTACGAAGTCTGAAATCAATTACGACAGTAGGCAAAGTCTACTTTCCTTATCAAGAAAAAGCTTCTAAAAAAGTTGAGGCTGAAGACCATTGTTGTGCTCGAAAAAAAACTGAGATTTTGTTTCAGACCAGATTTCTACAATCTTTTCATCGCTTGTGCTCGTAAGCATGCTTTAATTTAGTTTACTGTTGTTGTTCTATTCCATCGCTATTCTCTCTTTCACTTACCATTTTGCTAGGTATCATATTTAATGTTCTGAGCTCGTATTCTAATATGTTTCTAATAATAATAATTTTTAAGCACTAAAATGAAACTTTTTTTCGGGGGTTTAATCATAGGCTGTGAATTTTTGCTTTGTTAGACCAAACAATAGGCTGTCATTCAAACCGTAATATTCAACTTTAAAGTCATGCATCACATGCGTCCTGCTAGGATAGAGGCGAACAATCTACCAGCGGCATAGTTGGATTTATTTGTAGACATCCACACTTTAAGGATTTTTCCGATATTTCACAGTGGACTATTTGAATGAGACTAGTTCGACATGACTGCAATCGACTCAGTTCTACTTAGCAATATTTGCACTCATTGTTTTCCGATAAACTTTCGCATGTTCTCTTTTGCCGTTTCGTAATAGCCAATAAAAGTTTACAGAGATGAGATCGAGGGGCTGTCATTTCTCAACTGCGGTGCTCATGGCGGTAATGTGTCTGGTTGGAGCAGATCTACCCAGCTGTGAAAGAGCAAAGTGTCATCATTGTCGCGTCGACTTCATTGCCAAAATGTGCCCCACGACTTGCGAACCTTGTCCCAAACCGATTCCTCGACCGGTAAGTAAGCACAGTAAAATCATCGCTTCCAAACTAATCCCATTTCGTACCAATAAATCTCCATTTTCTGTGAACTCCTCCCCTTCGAATATATGAATGTGTTCTTCAAAACGGCGAAAGCCATAAATTACGCCCGACTGACTATACGCTCCCGTATTGGCCAAAGCTTTTTCCTAAAATTATCCATACCGAATCCGTTATCCAACATACTAGTAACATCGAGTTCGAAAAAGATCAGTAAATTAAGACAAAACATGCTACCATGCGGAGAACGATGATTTGCCATTTTCAATGTATGGCCGTTTCGAAATAAGCAAAAAGTTATAAGCCGTGAAAAGCTTCCCTCCAGCAAGTCTTTATTGTACAGCCGCGAAAAGCTAATGCTAAAAGGCCTATGAACGGTGAAATAGCGTAAGTAAATCAACTTAGCCGAGGAGACCTTGCAAGCGAGACCTTTGAGCATTACAAAGATAAAGAATGAATGGAATCTTTTCGATTCTTTATATACATCGCTACACCATCAAATCTGGTAGGGATGGATCTTCTGAACAAGTGGATTAATGCTCACGCCTTTAAATGATGTTTAGTAGATTGGCTTCACAAAGTGTATTGCGACAATTAGCCAAACAGAAGGGATGATCACCGGGCTAGTTCAACATGAAAATCTTCACCCGATTTCTGTATCTAGTCAACATCTTCCCGTTCCTGTTCTCAGTGCACACTAATGACCGCTTATTAACAACGCTGTTTTAATTTTTCAGGAAATTCCCGCCGAATTTCTGGCCAATCGGAATTTTTTTAGGCAACTGTGCACTTGAAGTGCTGCTTGTTTTAACGCAGCTAACAAAGAGTTCACTTACAACATTAATTATCTCAAGTGCTTAACTCGGCTCTGTTGAAGTCAAAACGCAAAACACTGACTATGATCAAAACACGTCCTTAATGTGCATCTTAGGATTAGAATCTTCAACGAAAATATACCACTGCTGCGTGCAGTTCTTTCGAATTCAGCTTTCATTAGATTTGTTAGGCTATCACGATGTTGAAGGATTCACCGAAAACGACAAAAATCAATATCGCATTCTTGTGAACAATAATTTATTGCCAATAAACACGTTAGAATCCTAAAGTCGCATTAAAATAACAACTAAAAGAAGTTGATAAGCAGATACGAACTCAGCAATTCTAGCTTTAACAAAACATCTTCTTCATTTTGATTCAACGTTTTTTAAGCTTTGGTAAAATTCTTACCCGCAGAATAGTTCCATATACAATCTGATGCCAAATTGATGTTTCAGAGTAGTGGGAGATTTGCACAGGCAAAAAGGATAGTGCTTGCTGCCACAGCAACAGCACAGTCTATTGGAAATGAGCAAAGCAAAAAGCTGCAGCCATTGCCACATCGAAATATTGCACATGAAACGAACGGCGTTTCGCCCCAACCGCTATCCATCGCACAACCTCATCTAGTTAATGCAACAACACAAACTCCTCAACCTCAGGTAAGCTACGTAGCTTCACTCACGATCCCTCTCGTCCTCCTAACTCTCGTCCTCCTAACCCACCATCGCGTCTATACTACTATCACCACCAGAGCTCCCGGAAGTTTTTAGTCCGACACTCAAACAAACATCATCACCTGCAGAATGCATCCATTATCAGTGACTTTTTTTTAACATTACCAGCATATGTTGAGATTCTTGTCGTTTCAAAATTGCGTTATTGCGAGAAATGACAACGTCATGACGTCATCACTATCGTGTCCGCTTTTACGCATAAAAATGGACCACATGAGCGCTCATTCACTTCCATCACAACGCACACAGAAATTCACTTGAAAAAAAAAAAAGAAGTGAAGAGGAAAAACCCAAATGCTCTTCGTTCGCAAAATAAACGTCGCAAAGATCAATGTACCCGCCGAAAAGTTCGTTTTGATACATCCTCAAATGTCAATATAAATCACGTTCAAATCCTTAACATTCCTGCAAACGTACAGAGATGAACCGTAAGCCCCTTCTTGATATACCTGCCTTTGCTTGAAGCCTTTATTCCTGCAGTTCGGTCAAGCTTATTTTACGAACTCCAGTTAATTTAACGTATCGCAAACGATTTTTCGGGTTAGCAAACACAGTTTCTACTTGTTCTACTTGTTTTTGCACATCCAGATCACATTCTTTTCGGAGTATTTAAAGAAAGGCAAACGGTGCCAACCGTAGTTATGGAGCTGTGGATTTTCTTAGTGCTACCGATGGCAGTGACGATGGGCGGAAAAATCGCAAAGACGACGATTGATCTCTCATATTTTTATCACTGCCTTCAACCGTATTCACACCCCACCTTATTTTCAGACGCACAGCAGAAAAGCGATTGTGAGATCGAGTAATTTGATATCATGATACATTTTTGACTCTAATTTCGAGATTTCGATCTCAATCTTCAGGATTGATGCCACCTTCTGAAAACATTTATGGTGCATCTCTGACAATTAACATCACTAAACTCATAGATTTGTTCACTTCAGTTTCCACAACGAGTGAATAGCGTTGTTGATGCACAAGCAGCAGCTTATACCACATCGTCCACAGCCCCCACTGCACGATATTATGCATCGCTACAACAGCCGTCAAACAACCACCAAAAGCAAAGATCACAATCACCGTCTTCACACCCGCCCTCCGCAAAGGTTGACCACTCACCAACACTGCAAGGAGTTCAACCACAAGCACAACTGCACCAACGGCCGCACCAACAACGACTCAAGCAACAAGTGAGCATGTTCTCGCTTCATTTAATTTTGTTCGAAACGTTTCAGCATTTAAGCATAGGTGTCGACAAGCAGTGAACGGTAAGAGAGGGAAAAAATGATATAGCAACAGCTCATTTCCCTCATTTGGTCGTACATTTAGAGGCACGCGTCAAGAATTCTTTTCATAGAGATGTTCAATAAATTATCCAACCATAAAACTTATCTCTTTTTTTGAGGTTTTTGAGGACTTTACTGTAAAGAGCATAAAACGCTTCCAAACGTCAAATCTGCATTATTTGCACTTAACATCATAATAATGACCAAATGAAACCCAACCATATTTCTGTACGATTCCATTAAGTCAACTCTCCAGAGGTGATAGTGCATCCATCAATTGCAAACTGCCAATGCAATGAGACGTGCTGAGTTCGCGGGCTGTTCACTTTCTCATAAGAACCCTCAATAAATGCAACTATCTATATTTTCCACTAGGTGCTAAGCTCAATCCTCTCTTCTCTAGTATTGTTTATATCAAGAAGCACTTGATAAAAACGCGCGTACGCTCGAAGGCATAGACTCTCATTTGCTTTGTAAGCCTCCAAAAACGAAGAAAAATACTAGTATAGAGAAGTTTCCTACCTACGTAATCTAATATTACACATCTCTTCCCATAGCTGCATGAACTGATGTTCTCTGAGCAGTCTTTATGGATGTGGTCAGCGACCAAAATTAATTAAGCTCAAAATCATGCTAAAACTCATTAAATATGCAAGACATCATTTTTGCAGGCGGCACCGACACAACAATATCCACAACTTGTGCCAGCACAGAATCTCCAGCAACCACAGTCCCAGCCTCAACCTCAGCCGCAATTCCAGCAGCAACCAGAACCGCAACTTCAGGCTCAACTACAACCAACCCTTCAATCAGCACAATTCGCTCAGTATCAGCCGCAACAGGCACCCCCCACACAATTTTCAGGATCTGGTATACAACAGCCATATCAGTTCAATGCACCAGCTCCACAATCACCTGCATTCAACCCATTCCAGCCATTCCTGTCACAGTCGTTTAATGCGCTTCCTGCCGCTACGCCTGCACCAATTTTCAATCCGTTCACGTTCCCTACATTCGCGCCAATGACCTTCCCACCTGTAAGTGTTTTATACTTATCTCGTTTGTTCAGAAAAAAGTTTAAGAGCATTGCTGTTTGATCCGAGTTTAGAAGGTGAAATAACTTTAATCACTAAAAAGGACTCATCAAGTCATCCTCGGGGAAAAAAGGCTAAAGAGAAGCTCTACATGCCTAAGAAAGACTAAAGAGAAGCTAGAATCCTCATGAGAAGAAAGCCTAAAGAGAATCTCCACAATTAAGAGCCAATTGTGGAAGCCCACTTAAAACAAAGAATAAAGGATGAGCTTCAATGAATCATAATATTTGAGAATCTTTGGAAATGCACCATACCTGAATTGCAGATGACACCACCACCTCAACGAGCATTTCAACCGATTCGCTTCTCACAGGTACCAACACTTTTACCACCACCAATGCCACTTGCAAATTTCGGTCAATCGCAGCTATCCATCCCTCAACCTCAAATTCCTCCTCCTCCTCCACCACCTCTTTCTCTACTTGGTCAAATTCCTACCACTCAAGATCGATATGCACCGCAACAAATCCAACCACAGCGCCAATCACAGTCACAGCAATCTTATTTCCCGAAGCAACAAGTGCAACAACCTAACTATGCGCAAGTCAACTATCAGCAACAAGTGGCGATGCCTCAACCGCCATCGCAAATCGCTCAACAACGACAGCAACCTCCAGCAGTCTATCAACCTCAGCCAGCAATCGTAAATCCTACACAGTACGCCATAAACCAGAATGCAGCAACTGCAAAGAAAACATCGGAGCCCGAGCATTTTCCTCAGCCACCTCAGGTAACCCCTCTAAATTTATTACTTTTTATTAAACAAAAGTGCCGCAAAAATGGAAATTTCCACGCGAATTCATCCAAGCGGCTTTTTTGTTTTTTGAAAAGGAAAGAAAAAGCTAAGTTTGCGTCAGTAAACTGTGTATGAATGGGAATAGAATATTTGATAGCAGATTTGTTCTATCATTCAGATTTGTGTGGAACTATGTCATTAATCACTAGGCCACTATTTCTGAGCGTGCAAAGCTGGTTATCTTAACGTGGGCAAAAGCAGAAGTATATATTATAAGAAGTGAATACGCTTCTCAGTTCATTTACGGTCTGATCGTAGAAAGATGTGAGCAGTTTAATGGATTGAATGAGGGAGGGGGTAAGAAGAAGGAAATCGAGGTTATAAGTCAAAGACGTTCAAACCCCTTTAGAATCACTCTTCTCCGTTTACACTACCACCACCTTCGAGCTGATGCAACCTTCGAAAGATGATTCTTATATAAGCGATGCCTTTCGGCATATAGACGATTANAGACGATTGTTGCGATTTCGACATTGAAAGTCCATTGGCAATGAAATCTTGTTTGCTTTATGGAAGCAGTAACGATACTTTTAAGCATTTCACATTGTCTCGTTTACCTTTATTACTTCTTCGATATTTTCCTGTTAGAAGTATTGTCCACCGTCAATCAACCAGGACTTAACCGATCGCATTTTAATCTCCCACTAAAGAAAAAGTTGAGCAGGTGATCGTCACTCAGCCTCCACTACCACAACCACAACCTGTCGCTGCACCAGCTGTAGCGAGTATCGATGCGACGAACACACACATCCAGAAGACCTTCTACGCTACCGGTAAAGAAGTACCCACTCCTATAGCACAGGTATGTCTATCCGCTAAACACCTTGATTTTTTCCAAAAATACATCGAAAAGTTTGTGGAATTTGCAATAACAATAGCGGAAATTTTAAAAATATTAGGCGAATAGCTAAATGTAGAAAGTTTGCAATGCCAGCATTGAATACCTATTTACCAATACCTAATTATTAGAGAGATTCAACTCACAACCCAAAATAAGCCAACAAAACAACGCATACAATGCACGCTATCAATATCTCAAATTCCCTTCTGTCGAATATAAGTTGAGAATTTTTCGGCTGAAGAATGATATAAACAGTTATATAGCAGGAAAGAGATGTATTATTTATATTTTTGTTTTCAGATTATTTGTACAACCGGTTGGCTTAGTCGACAAAATGAAAAAAAAAAAAAGAGAGAACATACTAGGCGAATCTTCATAGCAAATATTTCCACTTGCTAAACTATATGAAAAAGAATTACCATATCTTTTACATCTTTAACCGAAAGTAATAGCATTTCGATGCAAAAAATCTTTGGCTACACGAGATAATGAGAAGCGATTTTTGTTTAATGGATGTTTGCGCAAAAACCATCTATGCTATACGGTGATAAATTATTTGTGAAACATAACAGAGGCATAAAAGATGAAATTTCTCGATAAGGCAGCAATTACCGCCTAACAACAATCATACGAGGTTTACTGAGAGGTGAATAACCTGCATCCTCAATTCATTTGAGAGCTATCATAGTAAAGAAATTTTGCCTAGAAGACAAACCGATTTCGAAGAGCTGAATAAAGCAAAAATCACTGTCACAATCGTGCTACTTGCAATCGTGAAGTCAAAACCTTGCAGTGTCCACGACAACCCAACTGGGAGCCATGCATCTCAAAAGAAGTTGCCAACGAACGATTCAAAAACTGCTGCCAAAGGCTCGGCGAAGGCTGTGCAGCTCTCTGTAATTACGATGCTACGCTTGCCACGGTATGCTTAATACAACTAAGAGGTCCCACTGAAAGGCGACACAAAATATCAACACATGAAGTGATAAAGGAGGAAAGGCATTCACATACCAATGATGTCAACGCAAACTAAATAAAAAATGGCAGGATCGACGAACCCGCTTGAATTCAATCGGGTAATCCACGACAGAAGAAAAGGAATCAATGTAAACGGAATTTGGTTCAACTTAAACTGCAGTATTTGTAGGGGTGTACGTATGGGTTATAGGCCACAGCGCCAACAAGCCGATCAAAGACCATGCTGCTTAGTTCGGCAGTAAAGACAAGTGGTAACGGAGGTTTTCAGAAGCTGAGGCATATAGAAATAACTTGCGAGTGTCACCATCACAAACGAAAGATGCTCTTATTAAAATTGTTGTCATAGAACTTAGCCATTCCTCACATGGACGATCCTTCGATATTTTCAGATCCAGCTGGGAGTTCTAACAGGTCGCTGCCCGATCAGTAAAGTTGCTGACATGATGATCTGTGCCAGTGGGTACGAAGATGCAACACCTTGCTGCCAAGCGTTCAATGTGTTCGAGCCAGGCTTCGAACATTGTCAACCGTACTGCAATCCGGCAGCTGGCCTTCCGCAGGGTGGAATGCTCAGTGAGCAGTACAAATGCCTCGGAAAACTCAGCCAAATCCAAAGATGTTTTTACATCAGTCAACGGCCATAAGTACACATTTAATTTATAGTAAAAAGGCGCATCCCCAAAAAAGAGAGCGAAACATCGATGAAGTGAATACGACTGGCAGCACAAGCATCCTCCATAATATCGTTCAAACTAGTTACAGCTTATGATGACCAGTCGGTATAATCACTCTCTACTAATATCTTTGAAATAAAACGAGGCACAACCAAAGAAGTATTCTTCGAAGAGGTTCACAAAACGAGATTTAATGCACTTATCCATAATTAATGAAGCAAAACAGTTGAATAAAATGAAAATCTGCAGTTTCGTTCACTAATTAATCTCACTGCAGTGGACAAACTCTTAACTAGTGTTGTGCATTAATGTTTGATGATGATATTAGGTTGGTTAAGGCTACCAAATATCTCATTAATTCCTCATCGTTAACACTGCGAGAAAACTTTTTGGGATGCAAATCGTGATCGAGAGAAATTTGTTTAATTAAAATATTTGTTGAAAGCGATAATATGTTCAACAACTGCGACTTTGTATTTCTCAAAAAAATTGTAAATAAAAATGTTATTTGACTCGTCTAAATAGTCATTCTCACCCATTCTCAATAGAACAAAAAAAAAAAACAACAAGAAGCGAACAGCATCGCACGAGAGCAGATATCCTTCCTATCATTAAGATTATCATCGGCATTCCAATGATACAAAAACTGACAAATTCCGAATATACGAATTTGAATTAGAACTTCCAAATATATATTGGAGAAATTCTTTTGCAAACACATTGTTCACCTTTGCATTTCATATAGATGAAACGACATGTTTTTCTAAATAAATAAATAAATAAATAAATAAACGAGTAAAAATTAGTAATCCAAAATAAACAAACGCAACTAACGTTTGCAAAAGTTGTGTCTTCTCCATCATTTCGCGGCCTAACTTCTGCGATGAAATTGCGCCAACCAACGCAAAATAATACATAGCACCCGAATTGAGAATGTTCTTCGGTGAAAAAACGCCTGATGACAATTTACTCTGAAATATATAAAATGATTCAGCCTAGCACAATACGCATAAGAGAAAAAAGGGCAGTAGCAACAGAAATGGTACTTATTCGGTAGTGTGCACCCTGTTGACGTTGATCTTTACTTGCAAAAACATGCAAAGGATAAAGGAAGCGAAAAATTAGGTAGCGATAGTCATAGAAAAAATCTGCAAAAGCAATTGATTTGTCTGCAAGACTTCTTTAGAATTTATTTATAATTAACGCAAAAGCGTGATAAAAGAAAAGAAAATTTCACAGGTGGAATGGATGGAGATAAATGTGCCACTCGATTTTGATAAATCAATCTGCTGAATATAGTGATGTATTGACTCGGTCGCATTTAGGTATGAAGCAATCGAAGCTAATATAGGAAAAGATAATGAACAAGAATGGAGAAATGCATTAAGAAGATTGATGTTATTTAAATTTTCAAAGTGCTGAAATGCTGCTATCGATAAATCACTCGAAATGTGTTTAGTTCTATGTCGTTCGTATATGTGACACCTCTATTGTTCCCCAAACCATTCTATCTCCTTTGCGGCAGGTCTGTTATCACATCACTTGAACAGAAAAGAAGACAGTAAAATATATCATTAGCTCGAAAAACACATGCTTCCAATCTCATAAACGCAAACGTATAGAACGGATGTAAAACTTTGCAAATAAAGTCGATGGATATAACAGCTGATGAGAACAAGAAATAAACGGAGAAGACGATGAAAGCTTTGCCAAAATTTAACAATAAACTAACTGGCTCCAAGTTGTCAACACAATCGCAAAGAAAATCTTGAACAAGCTGCTCATATCGCGACTCGATTACACATAAAGGCATGACCACACGAAAGATACGGCATCCACACGCCACCGAGAAACGATCACCATCGAAATTAGACACCAAAAGACTCGATGACGGTGTGAAAAAATGAATAAGCTGTAAGAGTTTACATCTAATGCTATAGAGATTCAAAAACAACAACCCACAATCGATGGAAACTCTCAATTTTCCACAAAAGAGCATAAGTAACATGGTATTCGCTTTTGTTATTAATGTGTTACACGAAATGCAAGCAATTGCAGACGGAGAACGTTGCAAAAGAATTTCCTAAGAACAAATTTTCTTTCATACACATTTTTGGACGTTACGTTTGCCTAAAAATCTCTCATATAAAAGGAACCCTTTTGAGTAACGCATATTGCAACTCGGAATCGAACCGACAGCCTTTGCTTCATATTTTAAATTCTAAGACCGCTACTCCCTTTGTTCAATTTATTGAAAATATAGATCGCTTCTTTATAACTGTCAAGTTGCTGTCAATTATTTTTTGTTTTCTTCAACCGCTCTTTTATCACTCATCAATATCTCTTTGAATAGCTCTAAACTACTTTAAAGGACAAATCTTTTGGCCGTCGATTCTTATATAAGCGAGGGATATACTAGGAAAACAGCCAAAAAAAAAAAAACAATTCAGCATTACCCTCGCAAAGGTCTCACACATCAATAACCCTGCAGCTTTCAATCCGGGAGCGGTGAAGAAGCGTTCACTAATTTATAACGTAAACTGCCGTCTTTTTCATACTGTACTACGGCCATCAATCTCCGTTTGTGATACTGTAAAAATGTGAAGCATCGGCCACTCGAAGGTATAATCTCAGAAAAACGAGCTTAAATGCAACCTGAGAGAAGAAGAAGTAGCATCTGTCAGAGTGCCTGTGACGATACAGCGAGGCAAAGTCATCCAGTTCCAGAAGCTGCAAGACACCATCGACCACCCACCAGCGAAATTGGCCGTCGAGATCAATCGACTTGATGATCATTTCGTGGATACAAGAATCGATAGCTAAACCAAATACTACTTGATGTCATGGACCGCAAATAATAACAAGCATCCTATAAATGGAATTCGATTAGTGAGAAGGGACTCTCTTTGCTAAACGAATTTCTGCGGAACGGTTCACCATCAGTTTATAAATAAGCTAAGCTGAATCCGCCAAAAACATCGGTAACAACGTACAACTATGTTCCAGTTCATTGCGATGAAGGGATCGCTTATTCAAACAACAAATCCAATTGTGACCAAATGGGAAAATCCATGCTGGTACGAGCATGGGCAGGTTAAGATGCAGCATTTGCAAGATTGAAGATGCTTGAGATAGCAACTCTCTCTCCCTATGCCCCTACGACTCTGCTCATTTGCAGCCCTTCAAAAGAATGCCAACCAATATTACTATATAGCGTCTCATTTCATTTGTTAAAACAATCTTCGCAACACGTACCACTTTCTCCATCTTTCTGATCGATTCCGAATCTTGAAAGGCTCTCACTTCTGTTTCGGTTGATGGGTGTACTCCGCACAAAAAGCTGCAAGTTACCGATCGGAATCGGCTGTGTCGCTCTTGAGAGTGCCAGCTTATTCAGTACATCCAAACGATGCAGCAGCAGTGGAGCATTTCTGAAAAGCAACCCCCTCAAACTCCTCTTCAATAATTCCACCAATCTTCTTTAAACGGGTGATGTATATCGAAATGCATTTAACGCATTTGGTTTCTCCTCACCTTCTCAGCCTTCCCTCGACATGGGGGTCTCAGATCTTCAAGCTCATTTCTCAACATACGTTTACATCGATTATTTTCAGCTCTACTTGACTCATACCGTTCACAGCGACCCTAATCTATCCACATCAGCCTAAATTTGTAAGTCAACTATATGTCTGATCAAGCCGAGTTAAACTCTACACAGCCATCTCCACGACAGTTTCCATCACATAAGTCTCGAGCACCGAACCACTCTTTCGAGAAATCACGGGGGCCAACTTAAATAACGCAACAACTTATGCGAGCATGCTCTCTCTGCATAATGACTTCTTCGTGAAGTTTATCAGAAGATCCGATAAATGAGTACGAATGACTTCATGCAGAAATAACGACAAGCATTATACATGGAGCCATTTACATACACCACTGTGGATTTCGCTTCATAATTGGAAGAAAGCTTTAATCCTACGCATCGAAGTGCCTAGGATAACGACGAAGACAGCTTATCAGCTTTTCCAGTTTGCCCTATTCCGTCAAGTTTCCTCCATCTCTCTTTGCCCATTTCCTCATAAGAAGCCTTAAACTTACCCTGCATTGATGAACGTAAAATTTGGCAATTCGGAATCGGAATTTGTACCGCGATCGACAGCAGCCTTGTGGACCGTCCGTGTTAGCGCTTCACAAGCACTCTGGATGAGCGTTGGCATGCACAGCACACGTGAACGCCATTCCAGTGGCAGGAACGAAGACCCCTTAAAAAGGAAATTACAATATCTTCACACAACATGGCATATCCCAGCACTTTTTCTCTTCCCTTACCCTTTCTAGGCTTTTGCATGAGTGCAAAATTCTGATGCTGCTACACTTTGACTCCTTCTCTCCCAAATATCCCGTCTCTGACACGTTGGTAATGACCAACAGTTCAATCAGTAGCGATCTGAAAATCGACACACAGCGGAACGCGATGTGGCATTCAACAGATCGGCTGCCTTCAATGTCACCGATGAAAGGTTCACTAATCCACAACCAGCAATAATCTTCATGAAAGCATGAGAAAATGATATGGGAAATGAGTGAAAAATCAGAAGAAAAAAAGCTCGCCACATGTTCGGAGATGAAGGTTAGAT
>JAARMF010000744.1:19775-40442 GCA_022844705.1 Toxascaris leonina | reverse complement strand
CCCCCCCCCCCCTCCCCCCTCCCACCTCTCACTCTACCAATAGAGAATTCATCTCGACGCACATGTCAGCATCCTCAAGTCACTCTCACTCATTGCCATAGGCTTTAAAAAAATTACGGCTAAGACAGCTCACAATAGAAATGCACCGCATCGATCCACGTCACGAAAGCCTTTGTTGCATATGGTCGATCCAAGTAATGACAGCACGCCTCTATAATCATTCCGCGAATTCTTCTGAGATTTGGATTTGTCACCGTACCCAACCCAAGAAACTCAAGCAACCTGAAGTGCAACTGCTCAGCTCAGATTGACGGATGTCACCTCAAGTCGAAAATTATGAAACGAACAATGCTAGCAATAACATGCAACTCTGATAAAGTTAATTGGCTTTGACCTTGCTGGAATGCATAATTTACAGTCCAGACTGACACTGAGTCCGCAAAAGAGGGACTGGCTTTCGCTATCTTCGACTCCGAAAAAGGGGAGCTGGGACATGGCCTGACCCCAGCTCCTCCCACAGCAAACAGCTTATACCAAAGTCGACTCCTAGGTGACTTTGGTTTTGCTCTTGGGATTTTCCCACTTGGATTCTTCACTAAAGAACAGTGGAATGCATGTTGCACGGCTTTCCTGAATCGCGTTAAAAGCGGAATATCTCATTGAGCCGTACAAAACATATTTGCCGATCTTGCGATAATTTTGGTAATACAAGCTGAGGGGAACATGGGAAAGCAAGGATCATTACTCGCAGCAGGTAGAGCTCTGTTTGCACCAAGGCGAGATACCTATATATTAATAGCGTTGGTTCGTCATACTCTCGGAGGTGTCCGTCCCCAGATTTAGCTAGTGAGTTGTCAAGGACTCTCATCAATGCCCAATCGCTTAACTCAATTGTTTGGCTCGGAGATCACTGGAATCGTTGGTCATTTTTCAAACGGATTACTCAAATGTTGGTTCCTTGCCTGTGGACCTCACTCAATGACTAGACGAGGAAGAGCTCAAAGGCAAACGAAGGATGTAAACAATGAGACTTTAAAGGTCCATCACAGTAGATGTGAGACAATTCGCAGAACCGTTAGGTGTTCATGATATTCGGATGATTGACGCTTCACGATCAGGTACAAGAAATGTGAGTGATAAAGTGGTGGAAGGAGATGCTGATCATGCCAAAAGTTGTGTAAAACGTCAATAACTGTAAACTCATATAAGCTTTGGCAAAAAAAAAAAACATTCCATTCCACCGACAACGGGCATACAAACTATCCAGACTTCAAATAGACTGGCACTTGTCTTCACCTAGTGATTGATTTCTGAAAGGCACAAAGAAATGTGTAAAGGTGGAATGAAAAAAGTGAACCTCAGTTGCGAAGAAACGACCGTTTTCGCGTTCTCATCGTTGGCGGCACAAGCGAGCAATCCCTGCCAAGAACACAATACACTGGCAAACGAGTGAGTAAAAGCATCGAGCATATCCACTATCTGTTGCTGAGGAGCAATCGCTTTCCTGCAAATAAATTCACAACACCATCGCATCGATGCCTCTGCATTAACTTCGACATAGCAATGCTACACAACAAAGTCACATATATACTCCTCTCAAATTTATGCAATGCTTACTGTTTTCGTCAGTACCGAAAAAGAGACACTACAAGGAGAGTTTGCGAAAACTGAACGACTGACTACTGCAGCACATGAGCTGGTCTCATGCGAATTTGTTTTCAGACTGATTCAAGTTTACGGCACAAAAAAGGAATATATGTGCCAATTGAAGTAAAGCTAATATTTAAGATGGCATGCTCTTCCACCGCCCCGTGCCAGTAATACCAGTCACAACGATCTAACAAAATCCAACTGTAGAGGTGAATTGCACTATTATTGAAAACCCCTGGAAATTGTTAGCTATCGGCTTTGAAATTAAAACTGATAGTGACCCAACAAGTAGTTTACTGATAAAATTAAGCTTATGCATGCAAAAGTATTTCCATCAATGGATTACACAAAGGAACCAAAGTTCACATCTATGGGCTTTCTTGAAGTAGGCTATAAACACACACAGACGTGGACAGAAAGGCTAAAATCGTAACGAGCTTTACAAGCGTATGAAATAAACTTACGTTTCTTTGATATGGGCCGAATTTTGGAAGAATCCAATTTCAATCAACGGGGCGAAAATTTGCTGAAAGAAAGAATTGACTTAAATCAATGCACAATTCATTTGGGCGGGGAAAAATGCATGTGTATCAAATGAAGGGATCGGGATGGCTAATACCAAAGACATAACATCCTATGGGAAGTTGTAGATGAAATTATTTTCTGAATGATTTTAATGGAATCTATTTTGAGGAAGAAACAAGTGGAAAACATAGCATTTCCGAAAATACAGCACAATGCAAGCTAGCAGCAATTCTACGGAGTGAAACTTACTTCGAGTACCATGTGCATTTTCGCTTTAGCCCTTAGACGTGGACAATCCAGCCATATATGAAGAACTCGACATATTACAGCTGATATCCGACTATTACTTATTATAGGACCCGCCAATGCCTCGACAATCCAACCTG
Source organism: Toxascaris leonina (assembly GCA_022844705.1). Taxonomy (NCBI): domain Eukaryota; kingdom Metazoa; phylum Nematoda; class Chromadorea; order Rhabditida; family Ascarididae; genus Toxascaris; species Toxascaris leonina. The sequence continues at coordinate 37,881 of JAARMF010000744.1, read as the reverse complement.
CAAAATTAATGCCTCTTCATTCTCAACGTTAAGTCTTTGCAGCTCGAGGTCATACCCTTTCCATTGTAAATACTTTTTATTCAGTAAACTACAGCAATGATAGCATTAAAGGACTAGCCAAGCTTGAACCGGAAACACCTCCAACATTTTTCTTCGACCGAGGTAATTGTTGCGATGGACTGATCTCTACAGATTTATCGCATCAATACACTCCTGCATAACATCAATGGCATTTGATGCATTTGTTTCTTTCTTTTACCTATTCACATTTGCCATCACTGGTACCAATAGACCTGACTGTCTCTCGACGTCAGATACCTAAATAGTTCAATTTGGATCCTCTTCCGAATTCACCACTGTTTTGGAGCTCATTCTGCTGATTGGATGTTCATGCGAGTGATCGACACACTTATCTCTGATATCACGAAAATGTTGGGCAATTGGTCGCTTTACTTTTGCAGACAATGGAAGAAGATACTGTGACGTAAATCGAGGAATCCTCCACGCTCGGAAGATTAGGGCCGTTAAGTGAGATCTGTGTTCCGGCAATCTTTCCTAACAGCTCCTTATTGTCGATTTTATAACTTTCAGACGAAGACCAACTCTCTGAAGCATATGGAAAAAACTGGCTAGAATTATGCCATGGAAACGCTACGTACTGTCTTTGCTTGCATTCCTAGTCTAAGGCGGTTGCACAACACCGCATAATCGGTGTCCGACTTCTCGATAGGGTAGTCGACATTTTGTGCGCATTCACTATCACTCGCAATCTGATAATCGGGATAGTGAAAATATTTGATATCTTCATTGGGCGACCGATTAGCCGCCTATAGAGTTGCGGACGCCGACGCATGCCTTGTAACAACGTAGTTGCGGTTGGTGGAGCTGAATCATAGACCGCTCTATCAATGAAACAGAGTTGGCGTATTAAGCATTTTGGATTTCCACTTCCGATAAACGCTACGACATGATCAGCAGATGCGAGACTGATCGGCATAAATGATATTCTACCGCATCATCGCCAGACTTCTCAACTGCATCGGCCACGAAGTAGAAGAAGATAAATAGTGTTATAGTGCTAGTCGTTGCCTAACTCCTGTCCTTATTTCGAATCCACCCTCCTCTAGCAGTTGCCATAGAATATACCTGTCGAAACTGCTAAACACACAACTGGGGCAATCGTGATAGTCCACATGTGTCTGATTCTATCATCGGCGAACTTCCAACTACAGTCACAGTCAAATCTGAGATATCTGCTCCAGAAATTGTCCATAACGTATGGCGTGGTAAGTAGGATGTAGAGAGAGAATGAAAAGTTGGAGTGACTACCAACTCACTAACACTGTAACGAGGGCACTCAACGACGACGATTCAGTAAAATTAGCACATTTTCGATGCCGAATGCACATTCCACTCACCTGTACCAGCAGTTTCAATAACGAGATCTGGTTCGCAAATTGCCAATTCGATGAACACAGCCAAACTTGCAAATGCTAATCTGCAATAAAAATCGATGGCCAGCCAATAAAGAATCTTTGAATAAAATATGCCAACAACATCGATCGTTTATTGCTCACACTCTCGGTAAAACTGGGAAATAAAAATGACAGCAACGAATAACGTCCACTCTTTTTCTGATCCCGTGGAACAATTGCAATGTAATCATTCTACCGATAGTTACTTCCCCTCATCTAGACTGCCAACTTCCTATTAACATATTGATTGATTGATATTCTTTAAGAAACTCTCTGGTTTATATGGACATCGTTTACACTATACATAAATCGTCCACATTATAAAACTCCAGGCGACATTTGCAATCAAAAGGTCTACAGCATTACCTTACACGCATTTTCATGGGGAATGAAGACAGCAGAAAAACGGTGATAGGGAATAACATACAATAACATGTCGAAGCAATCAGTAATGAAGTACTATCAAATTTCCTGTGCGAAATAAATCTGTGATGCTAATTGGCAATACTGCAAAATCTTCGCCTATAAAAAATACTGAAAGAGATGATCAGCCTTAATCAATTCTAGACGCGTTCGACCGAAATAATATTGCAGTTAAATATACGGTATTAAATGAATCGGTTCGCATAACGGTTGGAGGTCATCTGCATAACCTCTAGTTTGAAGCATGGAAAATTTGACATTTTCGCTGAAAATTCACCTTCCGTATTCTGCTAGGCATATTCTATAATCCCTATCTTCGATTTCCAGAACATCATAAGACAAAAAGAGACATTTCTCAAGTTTGGACTATAATTTAAGAGCATCGGCTCCACCTGCAAACATACTCATAAAGCTAAAGCGCACTAGTGTGGAACTTAGTAAAATGTGAAGAAATATTCTCTAAAATATCACTGAATGAGTCATATGTGAATGCACTCATAAAATGCTAATCATTACGGCACTGGATCGATCTATTGGGCATATTCTCATCTCTACGAAGTCAGAAGATATTATTCATCAAAGACATTCGACTTACCCGTCGGGTTTCGTATTTATTTGTTTATCACTGTCCACAACGAAGATTGTTCTAGCGATTGCCAAGATCGGCAATACAAGAGACTGGGGGAACAGAAATGAGCCAATCTTCTCAAGGCAGTCGCCTGCTGTCTTTCCTTCTTCGGCTGCCTTAGACCGTATCTTCATGTTGGCGTCTGAGTAAAGCCGTAACATATGGGAAGCGAGCTTCAATGCTTCGATACGTTCATCAAAATTCTCCACATCCAAATCTAGTGACCTTCAATATACGATGTCATTGACTAAATAGAGAAGAGAAAATAATGCAGGAAGTGACCAAATGACCAGCCATCAGTAATATTTCAAAGAGGAACTGGCTACACGCAAGAAGCAAGTTGCCTGAAACCGAAATTAGCCGCTGCTAGACAAGCTACTCTCAAGACGGTTCGGATAAATGCACGAAGAAATGAAACAAGTACACCTCACATGCCTAGTCGAATTCGTACTATTCGCTGTAAATGAAAAGACTGAAAAATCTTCTCTTCTCCCCTATCTTCTCATCACTTCACCATTCGGTAAGTGCGATCGAAAATCGAATGTATAAATTCTTTTTCATTTTTCCAGTGAAATCCTTCGTACCTGATTTTTCTAAAATATGCAATAAAGCGCTGATTTTTCATTTGAAATGATGTGATGTGAAATGTGCAGATTTCAGATTCGCTTCGCTTCCACCTCTCTCACTTGCCTTCTTTCGCCATTTGTAAGCAATTCATCTCACTCATTTAGCTAAGCTCTGATAAACCTCAGTGACATCCTAGCATTGAAATGAATCGGCACACAAGTAAGGGTGTCAGAATTTTTTTCTTGGTAGAGGACGCAACAAGCAAACTGATAAATGTAAACGAGAAAATATCCACAAATTAACCTCAAATACTTTCGTTTCAATCTTCGTATTCCTCTCGATTCGCCTAATTAGCTACACTTTCGAAATGTTTCCTCATTAATTTCAACGCAGATATAAACTATTCAAAACGAAATTTCTCGTAGAGTTCTAAATATTTCGAAAACCTTCAATTCGTTTTGCTCGATACAAAACGTATTTCCAAATGCGCCTCTTTCAGTGAGACAAAAAAATTTTTTTTTTGCGATAATAAGTCCAAAAGGCTTTTGTGCCACTAAAAGATACTGCTTGCAAACGATAAGCAAATCTCTTCGGACTATATAGTTTTCTTGCATCGTTCACAAATGCACATCGTAGGGACAAATGAGAACAAAACTCAATATGAAAAGAGCAGTCAGTATTTGCACTTCTGCAGTTTCACTCATTAAACCAATGAGTTTCAGCAGTTGCGAACAACCATAAAAAGTTCAACACGATGATTTCACACCTTAATTGACGCGACAATTCGCAGAAACCTTTTACGAGAAATTTGACTTCGGATGCGTCTTTGTCTACTTACACTGGCAAGGTGCACGACCACAAGCTCGTGCTTGTGCAGATAGGTATAACGTCGTGAGGTTAAGCTTTAGTAGCTCCGCAGTTAAAAGCGCTTAATATACAAGCATACATACACGAAATAAACATACTAACCGGACATACACAGATCACAGGCCACGCAGACATATCACTGACGAATGTCAAGCATACGCATACCAAACTATACACCTTGCAACGCACAGACGCACAAAATATATGAACACGCATAAGCTCGAAATCTGTATGGGTGGACTTTCAAATGCGAATGCTCAAAAGCGTATAAAAGGGCCAATGGTCCCTTAAGGAAGGGGTCACAATATGGATCACAATCTGCATGGAAAGCACACTGCAATATATGTTGTGAAGACATTTGAACTGTTAAAGTTTCAACTTCATCAAAGCATACGTCCATCTTGTGCTGAAAGATTCAAAATTAGTGATATTTCTGAGACACGATGAGCCAGTAGACAGATGTAATTCTGCCGATGAAAGCTTCGATTTGGAATAGCTCTATACGGAGCGCATTCAGAAATTTTTAATTCCAGAGATTTTGACGTTTCTTTCTCAACATATGTGCTCAGTTGCATCACTTGATGCAACTATAATGCGTGAAAAAAAGTAACCTAGCCAAAAACATGTCGATGTGATTTTGCAATAAAATAAAGAGACTTGATTCCGTCGTACATGCCAATCGCAGAATTCGCATTCCGACCGCTCGAATACATTGAAAATCGCTCAGCAGATAGCGAACAACTAAAAAAAAAAAAAAAAAAAAAATCAATTTATGGACTGAAAACAGTGTTCTCATTAAAAAGAGATCATCAAAAAGAACGGGGCAAAACATTCTATTACCATTCTTATTGCCCGTATCCAACTGAAATTGATGACGGAAACTTTGCTGCAATTTAGATGAATGGAAAAGGATGAAATGCGTTAAAAAATGATTGAAAAGATGTTAGTCAATACAGTTCCCTATTCTGAATTTCCGGATAAGGCATCGACTGCTGGTGTAATAAGCTGAGAACAAAAGTTGGAATTTCATCGACCCAAATAAAAATGATTTTGGTAGTTACTCAATAAACGATCGACAAATTTTCTTCGCAAAAAAAAAAAATAGAAAGATTTCTGATCTCAATAGCTCTATCTTTCGACTAACACACTGATTGACTGTAATATTTATTTACCTGCTGCAAACAGCAGGTGAATAATGTAACACCGACATACAAGGCGAAATATTTTTGTGATGATGGCCAAAAACGGATTTATTGATGGGAAGAGAATTGCATTACGGCAAAATGCTTTGAAAATGTCATGAAAGTAGATAAAATGAAAAACTGTCTTATGAATTCTTAAAAAACCTTATAGGTAGTTTCTGTGGAAATTCACTGAGAACGGTGTACTATATGCTCGATGCTTTAGTAAATAACTACACTCGTGCAGAATATTCTACGCACTTGAAATATTGGCCATCTTAACCATAAAACGCTGAGACAATCGAATGGATATGATTTTAGAAAAAGATTACTCATCTCAACTACACATTGGAGAAAAGAACTGCAATGAACTATTGTGACGGAAGCCAGAGAAATGTGGAAGCTATTACGTGAAGAACCCTTCACCTGAACTATCTCGACTTTTATCGGTTATAGCGCCACTTGAGCGCTCTATATCACTCTGTGAAGAATTCTATCCGTTTTCATCTCCGTGCCTCCCTCCAAAATACCTACGATTCTGCCGTCGATTCATTCACATCCCTTCCAACTGATTCGTCGTCTCTATTCGCCTATATTTTTGTTGTTCTTCAATTTCAGCTTTGAACATTCACTGCAATAGACTAATCAAGAACCTTTTGCAAATCGCAGTGAAAAGATCGACGTCATCGACGGTATCCGCATTTCTGATCGCTAGAGCAAGATCATTCAAAAACTGAGCGATAAACTCGGCAGTTGCTAGACGACTTTCCGATACTTCGATTGCCTTCTCGAGGAGTCGTGAGAGATCCTCCTTCGAAAGGGTTCGTCGTCTTAGCATATTCGCTTTACGTTCTAAAATGAATGATAAAATTTGAAATGAATAATTGCTAAAATGATGTTTTCGCAGAATGATTTGCAGCATAACCAAACATATTTTGGAAGCTTTAGCGCAGTTTCGAGGTATTGGACAAGTTCCATGGGGCAAACTGATGTGATGAGAACGCTCATTGAAGAACAAATGTGTGAAAACGTATTCAAATGAAATCTCTACGTAAATATAGATAAAATGATCTCACTTAGCCAATGAAGAGTATCCTTAACGTCCATCCATAAAATCTCCGGAAAATGCGTTTGAATATATCGGCAATACAACCGCTCCATATTTTCATTTTAACGAAACGGATATTGTGCTGATCTAAGGCCAATTAACGATTAATTCTACGACCTATTAACCACTGCGCACTTTCGGCTTATATATAAAAACACAATGACATTTGAAAATTGGAATAAACACAGCAGGGGAAACTTTCCACGAAGAGGATGCTGATTTGAGTACTTTGATTTGTTGTTGTAAAGGAATAAAACTCACCCCTAGCAGCGAGCAGCTTCTTCCTTGCTTTACTTGGCCGTGAATCCATTTTACTGTTGATCACTAATGACCTCGTATAAATCTCGGACATCGATTGCCAACACCACCACACCCGAATTCTTGCAGCACTCTGGAACAACTCAGAAAGCATAGTCAAATAAAGCACTACACTAGTCAATGGCATCGCAAATGATAACAACAAATGGGATATCACTTGTTGTCGTTTGTTTTAGAGCTTAGAAGCTTGTCACTAGAAACTTTTCCGTGAAGGCCTAAAGAGTATGTGGATAAAACGCAGTCGACACTTCTAAAATCGAAGCCCAGGTTTGCGCTTGACTTCACCGACACTTCGGCGACTGTTGCCAATATGCAGCCTGCAAAACTTCGCTAGCAAATGCGTTACTGATGACGAAGACTGCAGAGTGGCACTGATGAATGTAGCACATTCCACAGGTGAATGGGTGTCCAAGTCACTCACACAGGTAATTAGAGTGCACCATACCAATGGTGGTGGTATACGTGACTTGTGGACTTCCCCGCTCTGTTTTTTCCGCAACTTGCCAACTTCCTTTCACATTTCTCCCATGTCTAAGCATATGCAAAACAATAGACTGGTCTACCGCATACGCGCCGTGAAGGTGGTGTTTTTTCTGGACGCGGGCTGCCGATTTCAGAGTACGATATCCACAGAGAAACTGTTCGAGTTAAGCAATACGTCATTCGGTCGCCTTATTATATCCATTCATAGAACTTGCTACAGCACATGCTACCAAGCTAATATTGCATTTCGCTATACGGCATTCTCGAAAAATTATAAGGCAAATTGGGAAAGCGACTGCATACCTTTATGCCTCGATCATCCTAAAGGTATAGGCATTTATGTAAAAAAAGTACGAAAATGCAAATAAAAATGAATCTAAGCCTAAGCTAAATACGGGTATAGCATCTCATGTGGGAATCATTGTAAGCATAAAGTTATTAATATAGATGCAAAACACCTCTTCAACCAATTATCGCAAGTTAAAGTCAACAATGTCACCTATCCTCGATAGGTTTCGAGCAGATGAGCCGTTCATCTGGGAAGAGGATTACTCCAAAATAAGTGGTTCCCTTTACATACGCCATCGCTGTGTAAGGTTGTCTTACGTATACCGTTCGCCCATTTATCAACCTCAGATGCGCTTGTTAGATTTCGTTGTTGATGTGTTCAAGCAAGCGCTGAGAATGCTGCATACAGCAATTCTCGGCTTAAAAACCGACGTTCATTTGAAAAACAAGGATGCACGATGGGGCATTCGACGAATGTTCGGAAGCGTCAATTCACCCGTTTCAATCAAAATGAGATTAGCAGAGAAAAAGACATCGACTAGTGCGCAAGTGCTTGCAAGGGTTTGGAGAGGTTTTGACGACGGTTGTTTTGGTTTGATTAAAGGCATTGGTTTTTTTTTTGCGCTTTTAGAACACGTTCGATGACAACCGTGAGGCGTTGACAGCACAAAAAAACTGCCACAGGTAGAGAGACTAGCTGGGGAGTCGTTCCCGAGTAGTTCAAATCTCAAAAATGTTGATAATTTTCCAAATTCAGCAGCATTTATTGCACGCCATTTCAGATACTTCGATGTGCCACTTCAAGACAAATGCTTATATTCGACGATTTCATAGATGGGAGATGAAGGTGCAAACCCATGACTTTGAAGAGAAAAACTACTGTATCAGGGCGATCGCCGCGAAGATGTTTTTTAAAGGCTCGCAGAATTGAAGTGAAAGACCCAGGCGAAGGGGGGACGGGAAGTGACACCAAATGATGTTTTTAAACAGGATGACGACATAAGGTGTCATAAAGTTTGTCAATAATGTTACGGGGTGATGCGACTCGGTGGAGTGCAAAATGAGGTGGTCGTCTTTAAAATAAACATCACCTAAGCCGACGATGAAGGATGATGCGGAAAACGCGAGGTGAGCTCTCACCTGTGCGCTCTTGCGCCATGTTGGAGTTGTGTCATTCGGTTTGTGACAGCACTCTCATTTACCGTTTCAAGTGCAGTATTCGATGCGTTGTCATCGTATGTGTTCGATTAACTGATGAGAATTATTGTCAGAGTTGATGCACTCATCGATCAATTCATCAACAACGAGTCAAATAGGAATGCAAATCAGCATCATATATAACATAAGAGAAATGCTGCATGCTGATGGACTTGTGACATTACCTTGATAATCATGCAACGACTAATTACAAGCTAACGATTACGATGCTTACCGACCTATAAGGTGCGGAGTCTTCTAATTTAATGACATATCCTTGCTAGGGCATTCCGAAGATTAGTCGGAACTCCGAGCAGGACTTGATTTTCTCCACGATACTAAGACAAGGTAATACAGTCGCAACTTCCTGAATCGCTTTTTGTGAGATGAAAGGAAGCAATTCAGCGGGACAACAAATCGGAAACGATTATCACAGCCATCCTACGAGAAGATTCCGAGTCGAAATTTCTTTTTTTTTTTGTTCAAATACGGTTTCTCTGTTTGTCAGCAAGCCTCAATATTTACTCACATGAAGTTAGGCGACGATTTGATGCCTTGATTTGCTAGGTGATTCCTATCTGTGTATGTATTGCATCATTCTACAATTTATATCATACGCTATATTTGGGATGTTGGTTATGGAAATTCGTAGTTTTGGCGTGTACATTGCGCTCTTCCCGTATGGCGGCGACCTCCAATGCCTTCCGAAGACCTATGAGCTTTAACATCCAACCACGCCGTCAGATGCTTGAAAATTTCAAAAAGCAAGGAGCGCTCATCTTGAAGCACCCCCAAAACAGGCTCCTCCTCACATGTCAGGAATTTTCCACGCCCTTCTTTCAAAAATACGCCTTTCTCCGGAACACTCCGCGTCCCCCTTCCTTCGTCTAATATTAGCGATTATCAGTACGTAGCTAAGGCCTCAAGTGTACTTCAAAATGGACGGCTCCCGCCAATAAACAAATAACTGCTTGTGTATGAAGCAAGGGAAGCGAGGAAGTGAGCAGAGTAGGCCCTCCCGGACGTGCTGAGTGATTTCGCTGATTTTAGAAGGAATTTGAAAAAAAAAAGCGGAATGAAGAAAAGAACACAAGATATCGCATACTGTTTTTCAAAAGCAGAGAGCTGCATCGCTTTGCCCCTCATCTCTGTTGAAATTCTTTGGTCTTCGGAAATCACTCATTTTGAACTTGATGCTGCAGTTTTGCATTAATATTCCTTTGTCGTTTGCCATTTCAAAAACATCGAAACAGATAACACTGCATTTACCTTCTCTCATAAAAGTGTAACGGTGTAACACTCATAAACCGAAACTTAATGGGAATAATTTATTGTGCAGAGAAAATGATAATGAAACAAACAAAGAATTCGAAGCAATGAGGCAGCTCAGCGAGCAGCATCAAATACTGCAAGACCTGAGATCTCAGTTTTACAACCATAAAAAACAAAACTTCATTCAGACGCCGTATCATCAGCGCCGCGTCGTCTCGTGATAGAAGACACTATTAACGTGGATGCGACATCGCTTTCACATTTACACTTTCCACAGGAGACTACGATCGCCTAACAAAAACTATTCCGAAACAAAAACATAGATAAAACAATTAACGAACAAACAAACGTCCAGACAGTAAGAAGGATTAAACAAAGAAAGCTTTCCACCGCAACAGAAAAACGACTGAAATGAAAATTCCCCCAACAAGCAAGACCGATGAAACACACACAAAGACATGTCTGTCATAACCCCCCCCCCCCCCCCCAAAAAAAAATAACGGGCCTGATCCATGCAGCTAGGCTGAAAAGAGAGCAGGCTCGTTTGAGTAGTCCGATGTGAATAGTGGTTAATGCAATGTTTCCACCTTCAGCAATAAATCACTATAGTTGTTTATATGTTTTCAAATGAATCCACCTGTTAATTGCGTTATTAAGGCGGTAAACAATTCCATTGGCAAAAACGATAATAACGCTTATGTGCAACTTTGGAAGATGAAGGTACACGATGCAACGATCAACCCAAAAGCCCTAAACCTCCATGGTCTATCCAGTCGCAGCATCTTTTCATCTAACACGTTCACTGGTAGTGTCTTCCCCTGACGGTGCGCTTCCAACGGCCCCTCCAATTTTTAACTAGAATATGCAAACAATGAAAAACTAAGAACTCTGGGAGACATATGAGAGGGAACAGGTGCAGGGAGGAAAAGGTGCACTATCTCCCATCTCAATAACATATCAGCCATGAAGGCAGTAAAATCCACTCCATTCTCAAATAACTTCCTCGCGAATGAAGTATGGTTAGTGCATGCAGAGAAGTATGTTTAATCCTCGTACGCAGTATTGTTAAATAAGGTGCTTTATAAGAACGCATGAGCCAAAAATGAGTCTTCAGCTAGAAGGGGTCGGCAAACGATAACAAAAACAAACAGATCAGTACTACAAACGCGTCGTTCTAAAGAACGATTAAAAGATTGAAAGTCGAAACTTTCACAATGAAAAGACATAAATGAGCTCGTAAAAACATTAACGCTCAATGAAGGGACGATGCTCGTAGAATGACCGGCTCTAATTGAAGCAAATATTGCATCTGCGCAGTGTTATGTGCGATACGAACTTCACAATTGGCACATTTCCGTTATATGTGCGAAAAGTTGGTTCTCCTTCAAAGGCTGCGCGAATTCCTCCATCTGTTGGCGTATAGCGTCAATACATGCAACCGTGTTCGAACTCGGCTGCTTTTTGTTCGCTTCGATGAGCAGCACCAACTGCACAATGGCGCCGTAACTAAAGTAACATTGTTAATAGCGATTGTACCCCCCAAGAACATTGCCATGTACAAGCGATATGTACTTCAAAGTGAGCAACAGGTGCAGTTACCATCGTACTCGAGACATCAGAAGCAAGTTTATGACCGCTCAAAAATCTGGCTTTACTGGCAACACGACAACGCTCCAAGAATGTAGTAAGGTGAGGGAAAGACGAATGATTAGTGAAATATCAAATGCTGTTTTGTAATAGCTTCACTTCTTTATCGCGCTTGATCCTTATAACCTAACAATCTGCTGCTACTTTGTCAATGGAAATCACCTTTCATTGCTTTTCATCAGTACACTAAACCGATTCGAATGTTTTTTATTTACTTCTTCCTCACTGCTTATCACAGGTATACCTCACCCCCTCTCAGAAATGAACAAAACTGATAACAGATTTCAGTCACAACGTGGAGTTTGGTTTGCCGGCTTTAAATTCTTGTAGGATCTAGATGCTTCCGCTAAAGTCGTGCAAGCTGCACTCGTTTTGACACTGCGATGCCCACATGTAAGAATTCTGAGCAAATAAAGGGTTGGCATATGTTTTTCCAAGTTCTCTGCTCGATCATTTTCGGAGTCGGCGTGTAATCCTTTCCGATGATAAGGAGAGGCTCACGTCTTGAAAGGTTTACAATTCACATATTTTTCCCACTCCCCACAGTCCACGCATGATCTAATGGTTGTATTCCTATGTCAAAATCTTTGAAAAAGCTTATCTCTTCAAAGCTTCAACAGAACACGCTGTATACTCTACCTCAATTCACAACATTTATAAATACAAGAGAGCGCCGCTGCGCTGCCTTGTGGAACGAATCGCTCCTTAGCCAATTATTCTGGAATGATAGCGCACATTTCTCTCCCATTTTTCTCTTTCCTTTCTCACTTTCTTTTTAGCAGGCTTGTGCTTTTTTTTCTGAAATTCGGCCGTGTGCCTCATAGTCCTTACAATAGTCGGCGCCGCCAAAATGAATGGAATTTACATCGATTTACATCTCTTCACATGTAAGGAGCCATTTCAGTATCTGAGGCAACAAAAATCTACTGCAGCAGTGATCTTCAGCGTTTGTGCCTTTGGTATTTGTGCAGCCGGAAGGAAAGTAATGCATTAGAGCAATCCACATATTCTCCATTTCCCAACAAGAAGCGATCTCTATGAACCTCCATGTTTTGCTTCGTGAAAAAGAGAATCACCACATATTCTTTCTTCCATGGTGCATGGGCACTTATCGGCGTTAATGTCTCTGATTCAAATAACACAACATGTACAAGCCAATCATACCTACTAGCAAAGAATGCAATAATCGATGAAAAAAATTACTTAGGNATCATACCTACTAGCAAAGAATGCAAGTGCCATATGAACTAAGCGATGCCACTAGTGAATTGAAAGGCTTTCATGTGAGCGCAGAAAATAATCTTTGTAAATAATGACAAAAAAAAAATCGATGAAAAAATTACTTAGAAACTTACACGTAGAGGGTATCGTCCGCGTCGTACCGCCTAACCAGAACCTTCGACTTTATCATCGACACCAGTAGGTCTTTCGTCGCACTGAAATTTTCCAAAATACGGAAAACTTCCCGAAGCGCCATGCCACACAGAACTGCATTCGTATTTGTATTCTCGAATAAGCCATAAAAGTAGAAGTGAAGCAACAAAGAATGTGACAAAGCTCGTCGATTAGGCGCATAAACGTCATATGGGAGTTCGAGATTTCGACTTTAGTTCGAGCGCACCAACAACTTCATGAAATTTGCTAGCGACAACCACTGTATTTCTTTTAAATTATGGTCTCACCATACCGTCCTCACAACATCAACTATAAGAGTGACAACACACGAGACGGAGTGCAGATGTGTGACAAAGAATCTCCATTCCCCTTCCCCGTAGACAACTTTAAATATCTACAAGTGTAATCATATGCCTTACGCGTGAATCGAGGCTTTCTTATGAAGTATTTTCCAAATCAATAGTGTTACGATTGGTGGAGCCTCAAAATCGTGTGCTCGAGGATCCACTACATCCAACTCCTGAAACTGTTTCCCATAATCACTACAACTGCGACATTTTTACATATTTTTACACGAAGCATCTACGAGAAGCCTCGAATGAAATCCTCTGCGATTAGAAACCTCTCAAGGAGAAGGAACACGTTCATTGTAGGGTTTTCACGCGAACTGATATCGTGCCGATGGTCTCTCATATACTGATAACCATAAAAGTCCATTCTGCATTTCCGCTTAAACGGCTGCGTAACAATAGCATCTCAAAGATGAATTCTGCAACACTCCAAAACACTATTCCCAATGTAACTAGGCAACAAGAATTACGACAGCTGTCGCCATTATAGCGCCAATGCAATCTTATAGTTCACGACGATGTTAACCTCCCTAAGAGAAAAGCATCGAAGATGACAGAAATATTCCTGAAACCTCTGGGACATCAAAACCTCCCCTTCTGATTGGCCTATGATAATCACCGTTAATTTATAGTGAGATACATTTGCGTAGTGAACCTCTTGGCCTGAATCCGCTTCAGCATTATATGGAAAGAATGAGCAGCTAAAACAACTGCAAAGCTAACATCTTGGTTCATCTTCAAGAGGACAGGAATCGTGGCGGCGATGATGACCTTTGCGTACATAGCGAGTACATGCTGCGAGAGTTGCTTCATCGTCTCCAATGCATTCACCACGCACAAAAACGCTTGAGCACTCTCCTATAAATGACTCCTATTACACTGCGAGCATCCTTGAAAAAACTATGATCTTGCACGGGTCCAACATCTCAGAAAAAAAGCATTGCGTCTACCTATAGAATTAGATGCCCGTTCAGAGACCTGAGATGAATGACAATCAACACATGCGGTTGCCTTATAATGTATATTCAATTCCCCAACTTGAACCCTTTGAACTACATTACCTCACAAGTGTTGAAGCATAAGCTCGATGCTACATCATGTAATTCAATGAGTCACCTCCTCTAGCAGCACCCAAATCACACTTGCAAAAACTTCATCGTAAGCTGTGAACAACTTTAATAAATGGAACAAAAAGTGCATCAAGACAGAGGAAGAACGTACTCAACTTTGACTGTTATATGCTTTGCTGGCATGCACTTGCTCTATATAAAGTCACACAAGACTTTATCCATATTACTACAATTTCGTTGCGAGCTCTACACTGTGAGCATTCCCATCGGAACCGTCTCAGCTATTGCCTTAATCAACAATTGCAATTCGAACACCCGTAAAAGCAAATGGATAAGCATTGTGCAATTCAAATCTCCTCTCTGCCCGTTATTTTGAATGGCTGTTGTAATCATCAACATGTGCTTCACTATTTCATTACAAAAGGATCATTCCCTTCAAAAGTGAACCTGCGCAAAATTATATAATCAAAATTAACCCATACATTCAGATGCAATTAGTTCTCCCCCCTCCCCTCCCCTCAAGGCATGTTTGATCATCCCATAGTGATGGAATGGTGACAACACATGTTTGCCACAATACGTTTGGGTGGATGAGTCATGTAAGGGACCCCAATCGCCTTTCTGCTAAGGCGTAAGGTCGTGGGCGATGATCGGTTCCGTTACATCCTACAAAATAATAAATCGTCATCTGCGTAGACATGAACCAATGACAGACATCAGTCACACTCTACAATAAACAGATGCTTCAGCGGAGAGGAGCAGATTGAAGTTCCCCACAACACCGCTTTTGACGGATTCATGCCGCTTCATCCTACGTCGGTCGTCTTGAATGGTGTCAACAACAACGTTTTGCCATGTTCTGCGACTAAACTTTTAAAGAAGTTAATCTTGGAGTCTGTTCTCTGCCTCTCTTTATTAGAAACCCGCTGCAGGATCAAAAGTGTTGTTTCCATTGAGTCCGAACGTGTACTGCCGGAAAATGAGCAAAAAACCAATGATACCTTGATGTTGAAATCGTCGTCCTCAACACGGTCGCTTATCCATATGAGGCAAGATCGCGTCAGGGGCACTACCGTTTCTTCCATCAGCTCTTTATCTTCAACGTCGTTCTGCAAAAGTCAATTACAAACATAAGATTGGCATGTTTCTGACAATATGAATTGCATCATGCAGCCCACACCGTATAGCACATAGCAACGAAACGAGTCCAATATACAAATGAATTCGTCCTAGACGTAATCCAACTATATCCCTTCAAAATAACCTTTATTTACTATCGAACCACTCACTCACTTTAGCCATCTATTGACTATATCCATTCACAAGTTTATAAATGTCTCGAAAAGCCGAATTGGCTTACAACCCTTTCGCAATACATAAAACTACATGACTGTTTACGATCGAAACACGCTATTCCGAATAATCGCCTCTGCGTTCGGCAAAACATAACTTTAACCAGAAGATAAATTGACGGAAATAAGGAAAATACGCAGATCTCAAGGATCACAAAGGTATCACACGAATCTTCAAAAGAACACGGACACCTACCAACGCTTTACAAAGATTCTTCAGCGTCTTCAAGACAGGAATAATGAAGACTACGGGTGTGTTCTTGGTAGTCAGCATAGCAATACTGTCGGCCACTGTCTTCTTATAATGTGCTGAGTGAGAATAGGTTTCCAGATGAAAGCTCGACATGCGTAGAGCCACCTGCAAGTACCCAATAGCACCGACAAGTGAAAATACACAATTCACTCATAACATGGTGCGCCTTTTACCGAGATGCAACAATACGCATACACGCAAAACTCCAGAAGTGATTGAATGACCGAATTCGACCGTTGTATATTCAGAGAGGAGTGAACTGCACATATCACCATTTCCTCGTGAACAACCGTTATGAAAAATGTACACACCTGGCAAAGTTGCGCGAGAAAATTCCATTCGGCGGTCTCAGTGGATGTGGCAAGTTTTGGCAAAATTGTTTCCAGAAAACAAGTCGCACCATTCTCAATTATTCCTTCCATATGAGAACGACTTTCCTCATTCTTCTGCAATTGAAAAGTTCATTTATACAACGCAAATGCACTCTTAGCAATGAAATGCTAAATTAAACTGCAAAAGTATACCACTTAAAAATTTATTTCCCTCCGAATCATTGTTCTCAGCTCAGCCTTATAGGCTCGGCAATTTTCGACCGCATGTAACCACCACTGCTCAAGATCTAAAATCCCATCATCACTTCCCACATTTCTCATGAAGTAAATTCTTTCGACGCTGATAAGAAATTGTTTTCATAACAGCGTTAATCAGTGTTGCGCACTGCTCCAAAGATTTCATGAACGGAGTTTAGGTTACGGAGAAAGAAAACCAAACGCGATGTTTTTGATACCGCGTTTGGTTTTCTTGAAGACGATGCGAGATGGAAGACTGGGATTTCTTAAATGCATATGTTGCGGCATCATTGCACCCAAAAATGCACAACTGTAAAATCTGATCGTGTTCTCGCTATTTCTAATGATCGGCACACATACAATTTATTCATGAGATCGAGCAAAATGTCCAACGACAATCTTTGCAGACATCTTCCTCAGTTCATTGTTCGAAAGCACTTCTTAAAGATGGTGTCAATGGGAGCATCTTTGAGAGTTACAAAGATCTCCAATGTAGCATCAGAGACAGAGAAAGCAATGAATGAAAACTACATACTATTCTAAACTACGAAATAAACCTTCGGCACTTCCGATTTGTGTGAAAATTGCCACCAAATTAGAGCGAAGCATTTTTGCATCAAAAAATTAATGGAGAAGAAATGACACACAAAAGCGAAGAGTCTCTTGCTTTAATGCAACTTCAAAAAATCTCCACTATAACAATAATTATGATACTACAAAAAAAGGCGATTTTAGATTGCAACTAGCCAAATGCAACAATTGACTCCCTTTAAAAAGATAATAATATTTCGATACGCAAACAGATAATGATTGAGATCCAACATTCCCTATGTAGATGTGAGACTCACTCACCGCATTTAGCAAAACAATCATTGAAAGTGTATGCTGAAATTCGAACGCCGTTAAGACATCATTTGCTGCGATATGGTTTCGGCGATTTTCAAAGAGCTGTGCTGAGTCCCTATCAAGCATCGCTTCGATCACGCCATTCACCGACATTAAATCCTACAAATTCTACCATAATGCGAATCCACCCAATCATTCAAATAAAATTGTCTGCCAATTACTGCTTGAATAACAAACAACGTAATCTTTTTGATGAACGCAATCAGATAATTGTCAAAATATAACACAATATGCGAACGATATAAACTTGCGAAAAAAAATGTGGGAAAGAGAATTCCCGATAAGTTTATTAACTCAAAAAAGTAGAACTGTTACAGGCCATTCAAGAAGCTGTTTCCCGAGCAAAAAAAAAAAAAAACTTCGTTCACCATTTTGTCCATCAGCTGTCAGCGCCAATATTTATAACACCTGAGTAGAATGAGCTAATCTACTTACTGTGTGAAGCATTTCCAAATAAGCTCCTTGATTTGAGATCAGGTTTTGTTCCATTGTTGGACTTCTCAGTATCACCTTCAGATACTCTAACGCCTGAAAGCAGTGAACTGCAACCTCTCCAACAAAAAACCTCTGCTGATATACAATTCCCTTCTTTCCATTCGACAAATCCTTTCAATTATTCGGGTGCTTCATGTAAGAGGATGGGGCATTACGAGCTCCTTGAACCCCTCGCTTGCAGCATGTCATTGTGAAGCTGAATCGTTGACCACGTTTACCTGAAGGAGTGTAAGAAGAGGGAGGAGGGGGGGGGGGGGGGGGG
>JAARMF010000743.1:38521-65489 GCA_022844705.1 Toxascaris leonina | reverse complement strand
CCCCCCCCCCCCCCCCCCCCCCCCCCCACTCCGCGAGATTCATTTCTTCTACGATTTTCGATTGAAAGAGTCCGTATGGGAAGGCTTTTGCGGAAAGCGTAATAAAAACATGTCATTTTCGCTTCCAATTCAATATTAAATTGTGCACAAAGAAAAGGTTCCAAGAATTTTATCTTTCTGCAAGTATTTTCTCATTATTATGATTCGTTTGAGAAAACAGCACTGTTCTTGCACGGGCTAATGCTTTTTTCTCACGTTCTTCCTTTGCAATCTCATCAGACTCTTATACACTGTTCGACTGCGTATCTGCTAATGTTTTTTTCAACCAAATACCGATGTTGAGCACCTCTACCACCAGCCTTTTCCAGTTGCCGTGGTGCTTCCTGAGTATGTCCTTTATATCCCTATATCCTCTTTTCCAATAAATGGTTATTTCTGTACTGACACCAGTGCGTCAATTTTCCGCCCAGCGTATGTTGTTCGAATCCGGTGCCTTAAAAGGCTTTCTCGTGTTCCTGCCACTTTACAGAGAATTTTTTTTAGCTCCTGAAGACTCTCTTTTTGAAGTCCATTAAGATATGACGATAACTGCAAGGCCCGAATGGAGGAAGGGAGCTTGGTTCCAGAAAATCCTCCACGGAGGACGACAGATTTTTTCGGGCGTGCCATGGTCCAGGATTGATCAGCCATCTTCATGCAATTTGCGTGTTTTCGTTGCACATTGAATCGGAATAGCGAATGCTCCAAAGAATTCAAAATGAGCTCATTTGAAATTCTTGTTCGTGAAATTCATCGCTTCATTTTAAGAACGCGAAACGTCTGAAGTTCTTTATTTAAAAAAAAAATCTAAAACCTATGAAATTTGCTGGGCATAATACGCATGCTGGGGTGACATTCTCTACAAGAAGCATTCGATAAGACTCATTAGATTTGAAAGAGTCATAGGCGACTAACAATTAAAAACAACACAAAATGCATGTCATCAGTGACCCATGGTGTAAAAAGGGAATCGAGTGGACTTCAGTTATGATCGAACGTTCGGCTCATTCAGAAAATTTAGCACATCTGTGAAGTAGAGCGGTAAACGCGTGGCAGTGTGCCAGTTCTAGCGGATTCAGATGGATCGATTGCTCAGCGTCCGCATACTAATTCGTTCCGACCAAGGAGTTGGGCATTGCTTATATCGATTGATATACCGACATATCTTTCAAGCAATATCGATTGCTCGTACAATTAAGCAATAATTGAAACCGCGGCGATCGGATGACAGAAAATTCGTAGGGGTTGTTGGGTCACTGAAAATATCGATCTGTTTTTGCGCTTAATGTAGGTTGAGTGGAACTGCGAAAGTGCGCCTTCGAAGTCACAAGGCCATTTTTATGGTGCGTTAGCGAGCGTCGCATGTGTTAATGCTATCTCAATCCAGTAGTTGATGAGCTGGATACCCCCATAAGCAGGTTCATAAGTTGAACTGTCAAGTGGTGTTGGATTCAAGCGAAATGTTGAAGATATTCGATGTCAGCGAACGAGCATTTTGTTTCTTGCAGTAGCTCCACTGTAATGAAAGAGAGTCGTTGTAGTCAGAAAAGAAAGACTGTGGTCACACAGCGATGCTCAAGAAACGGTATCTTGGCTCACCAATTTGTGCTCTATCGAGGACCGTTTGATGGAATTTTAAGTAACCCTATTAGTGTAACCGGAAAGGACGAGTAAGTTGTGCTGAGCTGAGTTTTATGTGTAGTATATGTATAAGTATCTCGTTTTTTGATAAAGAAAGTTTGCGTCATGAGTGAGTTCGAGTTCTGTTTTTTTGGTTGTCAAGTTTAATAATGAGAGTTTCGGTTCAGTCATTACCTTCACATTACTAGATAATTGTAATTACTTTTGTGCTGTTTTGCTCAACAAAGCGAATAATAAAGGTTTGTTGCTAGTCCAGAACCGTTACCTCCGTCTGATTACCTCTGGGAAGGACTGGACTCTTGACAGTTCGGTGGCATCACTTATGGAAAGTCCGCTAGGCTGTTCGCACAGAAATATTCCAGTGTTTGTCGCACCTGCGATGTTTTTTCGACGAAGATTTGGAATGGTAATAAAATTCCTCGTTTGTCAGGCGCAATTTCTTGGTTGTCAGATGCTGCAAATGTGTTTGCCAGAGTGCCTGTAGTCGTTATTGACTGTCGTTTTTGGTTGATGTGTACAACGTCGCAGTCGACAGCTGGTGGTGTGTGTTGCAATATTTGCTAAGACTAATTTATTTACTAAAGACTGTCAAGCATGAGCGTGGCTTACAGACCAATTTCTGACTTAATCGATGGATTCACTGTTATGTACCATTACTTTTACAGATTCGTTACAAAGTATACAGAAGTGCGTTTAGCCATGATTACTTTTTGCCACGAAGAACTTGCTGACCTGATCGTAGCTAGCGTCGATTGCTTCCCACTCCAATCTCCCTTATGCTGTTCAAGTCGTACCGCCGTTTTCACCACGAGTTTTACGTAGGGGTAAATTGCCTCACTGTGTGCGCCACCCAACATCGATTAAGTCAGACCACCTACTGCGGCGCGAAAGTTGTGAAAGAAATGACTCTCCAAAGAGTGTGCGAATCCCTCATCTTCTGTGTCGCTTGTGACGAAAACACTTCGTGAGGTTTTCAAGTCTCCTGAAACAGGAAGTAGAATCAGCGTATCGTAAATGCGTTATTTATCCGTAATAGGTGTAAGTGATCTTGAATTCAGGTAAAGGTGCCTTCAATGCCTCCAGTAGTTGTTTCAAACCGCGAAGAGGACTCAATGAACAATGAACCCTCGTTGAGTGGACGTCAAATTATCGGCATTATTTATCCCCCACCCGACATTCGCAGTTTGTTTCATTCTGTGATCACAAGTTCGCATGTGATGTGAGAATAGTGCACGAAGGAGAATAGTCCACAGTGCTGTTGTTTAATTGGCGCAAATGGCAAAGCCGAAAATCTTCGACACATGCCTGCATGCTAGGGAGGATGCTGATGCAGCTGGCCTTCAAGGTAAAAAAAATGTAGGGCATACTCGAGGCCGGTTTCGGACGTGGCTAGATCACTAGCTTTAGCTTCTATAGTGTTGCAAGCATCAGGGAAAACAATAGTTTTCATCATTGATAAGATTGCTGAAGCCAAAGATGCGTTTTGATTTAAGCAAAATCCTTTTGTATTTAGAAATTATCTTACTTTCTCAGCATGTTCCGAAGTATATAGGTGATATTATTTTGAGCTATCGTCGATAAAACGGCAGCATTCGTCGCAAGAAATGGCATCGATTTCGAGAATAAAATTCGAGAGAAGGAAGCATCGAACTCAAGATTCAGCTTTCTGAGTGCGACCGACCCGTACAATGCGTACTATCAACATAAAGTGGTGGAATTTCGCGATGGGAAAACTAGCGAACCTGCTGTTCAAGTAACTTTTGATTTCTGACTGCTCGTTGAATTTCAGTGGTTCAATAATTGCGCATCGCTTTCTGCATTCAAAAGCAGTTTTCGGAAAGGAGAGGATTGTATTCCTCCTGCTTATTTATGATGCGTAAAACGAAGGGAGAAGGAAAATGAAGTTTTTTTAATTAGATGCTTCTGAAAAGTTTTTAGGCGTGATCTCTCTTCTCGACAAGACCATTGCACGGTAGAGAACTCAGATATAGCACTAACTTGCTTAACTGAACTCTCAGATTAAATTCAGTGGTTCGCCATCCTTGCACTTCAGCGACAGTTTCACACCACTTTGCATAAATTTCCACACTCGTTGCAGTGCGGTACGCGAAGAAGAAAATATTGAGTTGCTTGCATTTGAAAAACAAAATGTTACTCCTCGCTGAGGCTCCATTGCTAATGTTTATCTCAGTTTCTTTTCAAAACAGCACTCTCTGTTGGAAAATGTTACGAAGAAGTAAAGCATGCCCCCAAATATTTTTATTACTTCTCACACTGACTTTACAATAATTTATTGCCTTTCTTTCTGGTTGTAGTTTTGCGTCCTCATTTCCGATGGTGGAGTTTATAAAGCTTTCACAAAGGGTGAGGCCGTCTTTTATGCAAATGTGCTGGAAAGCGTTGTTCACCTACAAAGGTTTAGCGTCCACATGTACCTGATGCAGTAAAGGAACACGTAAAGCAAGCCGAGTTCATCCCGCGTAATCCACCGCCGCCGTTCGAATTCAATGCGGATCCGGCAACCATTAACGCTTTCGATTTGTAAGTTGGCCATTATTCAGTATGCATATGTTAGTAAATCTTTTAATATGATCAGCATTATTCTTGATGTGTTTTGGTATTAAATTAATATTGTATGCGAGGTGTGATACACTCGCATGGAGGCATTTGTCATGTTTTCAATAGTGGATGCTGTGGGTTGTTTTCTCGTAAGGCTGATAGAGTAGGCTTGTGAATATGAGAGGATCGGAAAACGATACCGTTTTTGCGAGGTTACGAAGAGAGCCTTTAGGGCTTCTGTGACTATATCGATGCTTCTGTTTATGCTATTGATACCGCAATTTTGCTACTCTTTTGTAGCACAAATTATTACTGCTGTGATACTATTGTGCTGTAATAGTGCTATCATTGCTTGGTGGTGCTGCTGTCATTGAAATGATGCAATGTAGTTTTGCGAATATAGCAGTGCTACTAAAGATCCTCAACGGCGAGTGTTAAGGGGATGCAAAGCAGGAGAGGATTCCTTTCTTCACCATAGTTGAGAGTTGCTATTCAAGGGTGGTTCTCTTAATAACTTTCGCTTTATTCTTCTTCTGTCGTTAAAGGTAATAGCATTTCCTCAGATTATTCAAACAAGTGGCCCTTATTATTCACGCCTCGCTCAAGATTAATGGGAGTCTGTGGCTTCATCTTTTAATAGCAAAACTCTGTTCCCCTTTACCTCGAAATTTTATTAAACAAGTAAGCATTCCTCTCCACTTTGGTCAAAGTTGTGAATCGTTGAATTTCAGAACATCTAGGCGAATTGTTTTCCAACCAACTTTACAACGCAACAACTTTCATCAGTCTTTTCTATCCGTTGTTGTGAGCCTCACATTTTACTTTTTTATAGACGCATAATTACAGGTTTGATTGATGTTGCGCAGTAACACTTACATTCTTGAACAACAGTTAATGTTTATCTGCCCAAGTTTTACGACAGGTTGACGTCTTGAATGTTTCGAGACTGTGTCGCTCTTTGTCAATCTTATGATGTCTTTCTATCTTTTCAAGGTATTACGTGTAACTGAGTTTTTGTTCCATGCGGGAAGGTGCTTAAAAACTAAAGATCAGAAAGCTTTAATCACAGGTCTTTGTTACTGTGATGTGAATTCGCGGTTGCAGGTCATCACTGCTTGAAGTTTTCATTAGTTGTGTAATATAAAAGCAGAAAACGTGAGTCGAGGAGGTTCCTCTGTTGTTTCCAGTCGATTTATGCGAATTTTTAGGGATCTAATAAAGTTGACGGCGTTGTTTGTCGCTCGAAACGGTCGACAGTTTTTGACTGCACTCATGAATCGTGAGTCACGCAACTATCAGTTCGACTTTCTGAAACCACAGCACTCTAACTTCAATTATTTCACTAAACTGGTCGAACAGTACACAAAGGTAACGTCTCTTCGTTTACTCATGCAGTTGTTTTTATTCGCTTTCCTATTGTTGTTGTTCGGCACTTTCTATATTGTTGGATGCTTCCATCGGCTGTTTAGTTCTTATTTAATAAAGTGTTGAGGGTTCTTCGATGATTAAGTTTTAGGTTCAGCATCCGTCAGTAAATTTAAGTTGTTGTTTGTGAGCATTTCGAGTTGTGATAACGGAAGAAATAAGCTCAATGTGCTGATTTTGGAGAATTTGTGTTGCAGGTTGCAGCTAAATAACTTACAGGTAATCGTGCCAGCAAAAGCTATTATAGAAGACTTGAAGAATGAGGAAGGTAACACGAAGAAGCTGCTAGAGAATGTGAAGTATCGTGTGGGATGGGAAAAATATCAGCGTTCACAGAAGGACAAGGAGGATGCTGAGGTGAGTCTCCTCTTTGCTTAATGGAAGTGTTTGGGAAAAACAATGGTCGCCGACTAAAAAGTCATAGTATTTTCTAATGTATATTAGTGCCTATTCTTAAAATACTGTAAGTAATAGCGTGATCCGTTTCGTAATAAAACGAGGAGGACATAATTATTCATAATCCATGTGTTGCACAAAATGTCTTTGGAGTAGGCTGGTTAAGAATAGACCGTTTCATGCGAAAATGTTTTATATTTAAAGTTTGCTGCAAGCCTGCCGGGTTATTGTCGTAATTACGGTAGACTGCCATATAAAGGATTATTCATTCAGAGTTTTGGCCTGGCATATTATCACTCGTAACGTTCTTGGTGCATTTACGAAACTTGAACATTTCTACTAAATGCAAAGCAGATGTGATCTTCTAATGTTTTGCAAATTTTATGCCAAGTGGAAGGTGAAAAGCTCTGTACATCACTTTGAGAAATATTCGTTTAACGTGAAATAAAAAAGCTGCTGAACAAAGGGCAGTTCGATGGCTAGAGGGTATAGTTTGCTGGTGCCACAACTGCTGTACTTCAGGCTGAACGAGAACGACTGGCTTATGCTCAAATCGATTGGCATGACTTCGTGGTTGTCCAGACGGTCGACTTCCCAGTCAATGACTCGGGTGGGTTGATTAGTTGCAGTGACCTCGTATTCTTTGGAATCAGTTTTGGATACTGTAATGACTTGGCCAGGTTTGAATGTTGATCTACTCAGAAAGTGTTCTGAAAACATGTGATATCTTTGAACCTCGATTTTCGGTTTGAATCAGTGGAATAAAACGATGAGAATATTGCCTGCTCGTTTTTAAACATTTTTCGTTCGCGTGAAGTACACGGAGGAGAGCGATTGAAGCGGGAATGTTTTAATTGTTTGTGATGGCGGCTTAATATTATTTCGCTGAATGCCGTCATTTTATCTCACTGGTTATTTCCATCTTTCTAAGGAAAAATTTCAGCGACACTTCCGCCATTTTGTACTCCAAAGGATGTTGGTGCACGGATTCTGATGCAGCAGAGACAGGTGGGCATCCTTGCTATGTGTATGTCAATTGGTAACGAACTAGGTTCATGTTGAGTTGAGTTGACAGTTGACAGTAAGCTTGAGAGTTGACAGTACTCCATCTGTTCATGAACAACAATTGCTAGGGGGCTGTGTCTTTGGTTATCGTCGTTTTGACAGCTTTATCACTTGCAATGATTGACCACTGTTCATGTGCAAGCGGGGCATGCTGCTACGGTGGTTATCTCTTTGGATGTGAAATGAAAAACGTCGATGTCGGTGAACAGTTGGCTTTGACAGCTTCTAAAGCCCGTCTGTATTGTTGAATGGAACGACAGTATTGGTTTTTAAAGGGCGTTCTTTAAGTATATTACCTTTTCTACCGGGTTTCCAATTTTTTGCGAAGGAAAAACTTTAATAACGAGCTCAGTTTCCAGCAGCTGTTGTAAAAGCGTCGTTTCTCATATTAACCCACTTTTTCGCAAAGGCATGACCCTAGGCAAATAAGTTTCTTGTTGACTGGAGATAGCTGCTAATATTTTAGTTTTTGTCTTCCTTTTACTCAGCCAATTCAGTCTTCTCATCTGAAAAAAATAGAAACCTAATAATGGTAGAAACAAGTACTGATAAGTCGATCGATGTCGTATCGAACGGTGCTAAGTGGTTACTGTTCGTGCTTCTCAACGTTTTCCTTCAGTTTCCAAAAAATTTCTGTGCTGCCTCGTTCTCAATAGAAAGGCGTATGTATATAAGCATTGTGATGCGAGGCCATTAAGTTGTTTGTTGTAGACTGTTTTAAACTCAAGTGGTTTTTTCACAATAGTTAAATTTTGTTTCAGGAGGCGGCAGCAAAGGCAGCCGCAGAGCAAGCTGTTGAAATGGACGTCGAATCCGACTCAGACGACGAACAAGGGGAAATTCGCAATGAGGTATGATTGCGAACCACTGTTTTCGCCCATTGAATAAGGAAGGCTTAAATTCTTTCGCATATTCACATCTCTATGTTTTGAATAAGGCGCCATTTCTGCTGATTTGTTGAGAGGAATCGTTACGTTCAATGTTGTTCCTGTTTCACTGTTGCGGTATAGGCGATGTCATTTGTTAAACGGATTGCAGTACTCCTTCTTCCATCTTCCTTAAACACGTGTATATTCCGCTCATGTAACGTTCACGGAACAGCTTGAGCGCTTATTACTAGCGTAGTTTTGCATGCGAAGCGCGTTCTTAGTTTTATGCGTACGGGGCTCAGCTACGACAGTTGCGGTCATTGAGTGGACGAGCGGAAAATGTTATTTGGAGCACCAAAAAGCTTGCGGTTTCAAATTTCGACTCAGATGTAAGCCTATACCACAGATATCAATACTTAGTCGAGAAGTGGAAATTGTGAAGTTTTGTCAGACGGTGGTTTAAACTGTTTTTGCCTATGCAAAAGTATGCGGATTACGCAGGTGGAGCCTCCACTGCCAGCCGAACCATCCGAAGGTGAACCGAAGAAGGCGCCGTATGAGGTGACACAACCGATGCCTGCACCACCCACGGAGGAGAACGTAATAATCAAGGATTACGACCCCAAGAAATGTTCGTTTATTTTCCTGCTTATCCTGAGAGAGTAATTTGTCTTTAGGTCAGATATAAACTCCAGCTATTTTTTAAAAAGCTGTTCGTTATTTTTATAAACCCTTATGTGATGAGTAGTGACATCAGAGGACATCTTCGTGAGAAATATGTGAAGCTGATGAGAGTAGGTTTTGTGTCGTCGTAGAGAATAGACCGAATGTAAGGAATTTAACATCATTCCTTCACGCTTTCATCATTTTGTGATATCAAAGCAACCAGAGAATAAGAGTGGAAACACACATTAAGTAAGGTTGCACCACATTTATCCGCGTCCGCATGTGCAAACGTTTTAAATTGTAGCGGTTTTTCCATTCGATTGGCACATTCCATGAGTTCATATCTGTTCGCACATAAAACTATTCTTAATGCAATTCCGTGCTCACCGTTGCAACAGATTCAATATTCTCATTGAACGACCTCTGTTGGCTCATTCTGTCCTTTTATTTAGACATTTTCTTTGTTCATACAACTTGATGCGAATAGGATAAAGTGTCTGTTGCAGCTGCATCGGCACATAAGAAAGCGGCAGACAAGTGGATTATCTCGCCTTTGACCGGTGAAAGAATTCCCGCTGATAAACTGCAAGAACACGTCAGATATAACACTGTCGATTCGCAATACAAGGAACAAAGAGAGAGGTGCGTCTTTTGATCGAAGTACCCATTGTCTGTGTGAGTGGGACTTCTCGCGGTTTGTTGTCCTTGTGACTTCCGTGGGGAGAGAGAGAATAAATTTGCCTCCGAGGAGGAAAGATGGTCTGAAAACCCTTATAGTAGGAAGCAATGTTTTTGATAACTAGGCGTGAAGGTGTTACGATGTTCATTTCAGAGAACTGTCTGATCGTAACGAAGAGGAGCCCGTTTATGCTCCTGGTGCAGATATCAGCAAAAATATTGGCAAATTCGCTGAAAGGCGTACCGATATCTTCGGACATGGCGCTGAACAGACTATCATCGGAAAGAAGGTGAGAGCATCTGCCTTTCTTTTATTACTTTACTGGTTATAGTTCTGATTCAGGATCTATAGCGAGCAATATGGCTGATTCTTGGAAGGACTGTATTTGAAGTTACTGGATGTTGCATTTATTTAGACTGGTTGGGATTGCTTTCCTTAACTTTGTTGTACCGTATAAACTTGGACAATGCCCCAGGACGTAAGATTTTGTTGAAAGCGATCAAGCATAAAAACCATTCCTTTCATCACTTGATCACTTGATTGACCGGACTGTCGAACGTCGATGACGCTGCCGGTCACAATGCGCTTCCATTAGGGTACTGAGGCCCGTGGTTTTGCATTGTTGTAGCCAATAAGTGACGCCACCCCGCTGGCCAGGCGAGCAGGCCACATTCCTTTCATATCATTATTAAATCAGCCAGATTTACAACAAGGCGATTGCTGACATTTGGGGACCTTTCGAGGCTTCATCAACAGTTATGGTTGAGGAGTCACTTTGGAGAGGTTGAATGTGGCTAGATGTAGGGTCTTTATGCCTGACATAATCGCTACGTTTGCTTAGTAGAAGCAACTGGGAAAAATGAATGAAAGAATCAGGACTGCCTTATTTTGGAGTAGTGCTGTCAATGGAAGTGGGGACGGGGGGGGGGGGGGGGGGGGGTTGGAAGAGGCAGTGTTGTGAAATTGAAACAGCTTTCAATGGGGAAAGCCGCAGGAGGATGTTTATAATTCGCTAAAAAAGTTCAAACGTTCTAATAAGATGGGATGTTAAATCGGCACACAATGTGTCATCAATTCGACTAAAAACCACTCATTTGTTAACTGGTTGTGTAGTGAACTCATATTGAAGGTGCTATTATTTAGTTGGGAGAGGAGGAGGAGACTCCTCGTGGTCCCGATCCGAAGCTGATTTGGGATGGACAGCAGTCGACAATTGATCAGACGACTAAACTCGCGCAGCAGAGTGTCACTTTGGGTATGTTCGTCGAAATTTTTTGGCACGCAACTTTGGAC
The DNA here is from genome assembly GCA_022844705.1 of Toxascaris leonina. Classification (NCBI taxonomy): domain Eukaryota; kingdom Metazoa; phylum Nematoda; class Chromadorea; order Rhabditida; family Ascarididae; genus Toxascaris; species Toxascaris leonina. The sequence continues at coordinate 54,857 of JAARMF010000743.1, read as the reverse complement.
GAACCTGAATGTTTTATATTCTTTAGGTCGTTCCGCATAATTCCCCATTAAAATGATTCATGGTGTCATTTTACGTACTTTGTGCGAAATTTCCAACTCACGGCATCTAACATATAACAGTTTGTCGATTAAATGTGTTCCGGAAGCTTTTTTTTTGCTTAATGATAATACATGATTACTGGAAAGTGAAATGCGTGATCGATTTTCGCCTGTACACTACGATCCGCCTATGATGGGGTACCAGCTATTGGTTTTTGGTATTATAATCCATTGTGCATATCTTTATGGATGTGAATGGTCGATGCCTAGTTATTGCTGTTTTTGATGTGGTTGATAATCGAAACTTTCTGAGCTTTTTGAAAGTTGTTTCACCACATTTGGCAAACGATTTTTGAGAAGAAGGATCAGGTTTATTCCATTCTTCGCATTTAAGGTGAGTTTGTTGTGGGCGAACTGGGTTGACACCAGCATTTCAATTGTTGGGACATCACCTCGCTCTTACGTTTCAATATTCGTCCAAAATTCCAGCTATACTTGTAATTGCTTAAGTAGTTATTTCACTATTGATTACATAACAGATCTTGTGGGTTGTAGGTAGCAGGCATTTTAATGTATTGCTAGTGAGCAAGTATGTCGCTTTTTTAGATCAGCAGATCAACGAGATACACAAACAGCACGGTTATGTGGCTGATCCGAACAAGGAGCGCATCGGACCCGGCCCTGCACCACCGACGACGACTCAAGCTTCGTCTTCCGCTCCAGTCCCTCCTCCTCCAACAGCCCCAGCTCCCACTCCGAAAACACCAGCATCAGCTCCAGCTGCATCACGACCACCAGCTCCGGCCGCCGCTCCGCGACCTCCTGCTCCTGTTCCACCAGCCCCCACCACAGTACCACCAAGATCTGCACTTCCCGTTCCCCCAATTGCTTCATTGCGGCCTCCACTTCCGCCTGGGTTTCACTCATTGATCTTTTTCTGCCTATTCCTGGAAATGTCTTGAAACTCTTTGAATCTCCCTTGATGAGGTTTTACTCGACTTTATCGTTCCTGATATGCTTCGGGTTGCACAACCAAGTGTAAATATGATTCGAAAATTCTGCAAAAAACGCTGGAGTTGAAGTTCTCGACAAGGAAGCTTGGAGCTCCCACCTTTCATGCAGCGTCTTTTTGAATTAAGAAGTATATTATTCAGCATTTAAATATTCGCAAGTGGTTGTGTACGCAATGAATCTAGTGCTTGGAAGCGTCGGCAATAATTTCACCTCTACATCTGAGGTTTTTTGGGGTTTTACTATGATTTTCTGTTGTTTTACAGTTCATTTGCTGAAGTTGTGACCTAAGTTTTATAAAGCCGAGAATAAAACTTAAGACCTGACTGTCCAATGACATAACTATCACTTTAAAACCAAGCACTGTGTGGCCCAACAGCTTCTAATACAACCGTTGAGAATGAGAATATGTTCTATGGCGTGTAATTTGTTATTTTAAAGGTTTCCGCCAGTGCCATTCCCAGGAAGCGCAGCAGCTGTACCAATGCCACCAATGCCTCGTCCACTAACGATGCCAACGCTTCGTGTAAGTTTTAACTGGTCTTATCTTAGGACTTTTCTTATTGATGAGCCTTCCAGGCAAGTGATATGAAGAAGAGTGAAAGGAAGGCAAATGGGAAGTTAACCTTTGATGTGGATGACTTTTGATTGCGTAACTTTGATCTAGCTACCTGCTGGAAATATACGCACGGCAGCATGACGTATATATGAAAATAACGTCGTTCATAGCATGATGACTTCCGAGTAGAGATAGTTCACCATCCATATTTTATGCCAAGTAATTGCAGCCGCCGATTACCGTGCCGATAATTCCTGTATCCGTAATTCCACAACCACCGTTGGGTATGAGACCACCAGTGGGTGTGCCACTGTCGAACCCACCGGCACCGGTTCCAGCTATACCCGTGCCAGGTCCACCACCACCTGATGGTGCGCCTCCTCCGAAGAAGGCGAGAACTGAGGAGGATTTGGAAAGCGAGTCCAGTTGGCTTTCTAAGGTTTGTTTTTTCTTGCGCCTGGCACAAGAACAAACCATTCGCTATCGATGGATAATTGGTCGTGGCAGTAGGTGGTAATGTCGTTTCTCTTCACCGATTAATCGAAAGAAATTTTTTGTCCCACATCCAAGGACCTAGAAAGTGGTGTTTGTGGCATTTTCGGTGCTGACACGCCCTCCACATTTTTAACCCCTTACTCACGAGAAATAAGGAATGTGCTGAAGTGTAAGATAACAAAAGCTGAGTTGTATTTGGAAGTGAGCTGCCCATTCGTTCCTCCGCTTTACTGAGTGGTGCATTATGAGACCAGTGAGTCTTTTGCACGCCTTCAATAAGCGGTGAGATAACTCATTCGAAAACAGGATCACATCTTTGAACAGTTGTCATCGCAAACTGGATTTACCTTCCCGCGGAAATTTTTTCTTTTTGAAATGCATTGCTCGGAACCCGTCGAAGGTAATGACCAGCTCAGTTAAAAAGCTGCTTAGGTGGCATCTAATCGAATATGCAAGTCTGTCCCCTTGGCCAGCCGAATAAGTGAGCAGCTGCCAGAAGAAGCCCTAATGAACATTGGGCAAAATAGCTGGGGACAACCTCGTCATTATTATGTAGTAGGTGGTTGACTTGCTAAATGCACCCAGTGCTTCGAAAATTTTGCCGTGGGGTTGAATTTGCTGCGTGAAAGATGGATTGGTTCAGGTATCTGGTTCGATAACTGTGAGTGTGCAGACACCAAGCAGCACGCCGAATGCAGACTGGAAACTGGATGGATCCGTTCTCAGTGTGTCGGTGGATGTTGCGGCTCCAGTAAGCACACTTGTTTTAATCTGTATTTAGGAATTCCATATTTTTGACCACCGAGTGAGATGGCGGCCCTTCGGGAAAGTCTTATGGTTAAGGCAGTTATAAGATCTCCTGCTGCCTAAAGAACGGCAGCGGTGAAATGAACTGACACAAAAACAGGCGGTTTTGCGTTTTTAATTCATTTCAGTCAAGAACGAGTTTTTGTGACGAATTGGCTTCCGTTCGTACCAACTCTAGTTATGTCCGTGCATCACCTCCCTCATTGAGTTATCTCGTTTATTGTCAGCTGTTCACTTATTACGCATCAAAAAAATCCTACACTGTGGTTTAATCTCAGTTTTTTGCTGAGAATTGCCTTTTGGATGCAATTTCCTATCTCCAGGATTAGTCTTGCGGTGCCCCTGCCAACAGTGATCTGTATCTAGTGTGAAGTGAGTTCGAGTTGCAGGTTGCAACACTAAAGAGCGTCGTGCAGGACATGACTGGTTTGCCGTGCTCGAAGCAGAAGCTGATATTTGATGTATGTCTTTATATTTTATTAAAGAATTGCAATTCAAAGTGTGTGTACCTGAGGCTGATGTGGCGCGGCTGCCGAGTTTTGTCGCGAGTTCACTTACTGAGGGAAAGTCAGTTCACAAATATCGTTTTCGCTGTTCCATAAATTAATCTTGCAGTGAAATATATATTTTTATGCAGGGATTCTTCTTGAAAGATGCATCGTCTTTGGCGTACTATAACATGATGAACGGTTCATTGATTCATCTGCAAATCAAGGAGAGAGGTGGCAAGAAGAAATGAGTGCGAGATTCGAAACCTAACGATGATATGTTCATTTTGCAGTGATGTGACGTCTCCTGGATCTGTTTGTTGAATCATTGTTGAGAGGGAATCTTTCAGTTATGGTTAGTGGTCGTTATGTTGCTTTGAGAATGAAACAGCAATTAGAAGAGAATGAAACTGACTTCAGAGTCTTGAAGACTGTTTAAAATAAGAGTTCGGTATAACCACCCATGGAAAAGGAAACATTGATTGGCATAGTGGTCCCACTTCCGTGTACTGTACCTATGAAGCAAAACAATGTTATGGACTACAGATGGCCGTTTTCAGCAGCTCTCAGAATGAACCGGTGGCGACTTTTGTCCCACTCAATTTCATCAAAAACCTGATTTCAAATGCGTAGTTCTTTACTTATGCCTTGTTGGTATCTTGACTTTCAAAGCTCATAGTCGTGCGAATCGACTTTATTTGTTTTCAAGCGCACTTGCCCTTTGATTCGTGTTTACACTATATATCGTGTTGTGTTCTCTGTTTAGCAATGTTTTGACCATTGTTTACATCTGCTGGATAAAGCGGTCATCGATTATGTTGTTTGCAGCCATTGACACACTTGATGTTTGTCATCCAGACTGCGACAGAAGTGAGACAGTTCGTGCTTGCGAGTATCGTATGCATCTAACTACTCGAAAAAGTAATTTAAACGGAAGTTGCTCGCCACAGGAGCCGACTGTTAAAGATGGAAAAACAATAAGCCTAGATTCGGCCAATGAAATAATTTACTGTGGCCTCGAGCAGAAATTCATATATTCAGTTTGGTTGGATTCCTAGCGAGTTTCTTTAAGTCTCGTTGCAGTGCGTTTATAGCGCGATAAGAGCCACCAACAAATTCATTTGCTTGATAAGATAATTCTTATGAAGGTTTCTTCAACAGTCCCTATAAGCTACTGTTCGAATATTCCCCAAGATCCGTAACTTCGTTTACAACGGTAAGTATAGCTGCAACACCTCTTGGCAGAGAGGAACTTTGTTGAGATCTCACGCGATGATTTTAGTTGTTGAAGTGGAGGTTCTTTTATTAGGCGCGTTATGGTTGCTTGCCAATAGCGGCGGTAAGCTAATGCTGGTGGCGAACTTCGGATGAATGGTGATTGGAAATACTGTGTCATAGTTTATAGGGCGCTTCGATGCCCCGCATCATCATGAAATTACTATGGCATTCAAGAGGTTTCGAGGGCACATTCGGAAATAACATGCGTGTTGGGTATGTTGAAGGAAAGATGGCAACAACAGAAATGAAGGAGGGAAAGGAGCGCAAGTGATGGACGACGTTGAAACGGAGGAATCAACTGTTCAATCAACTACACCAACGATGGTCCCTCAGGCGAAACGATTCGATGTGGCTCATTAACACCGGAAGCGTCTGTGCTTCGCAGTTTTCACGAAAGAGCTCATTCCAAATACTAAAAACTCTGAAATGGGAACTGCAACGGACGTTCTTAAAAAAGTGTTGCGTGCTAATTCATGATACTGGTGTGCTTAACATCCATGCGGATCGAGAAACGCAAAGGCCTTTTTGAAGGGTATATCATAAGAACCCCTTGGCAGTTTTGGAGCAGGGAGTCAAGCCAGACTTGCGTCGACAATACTCAAAAGTTCGGGGTCAGTGACCCTTGACCGGGCATCGTTGCTGCATTTATAGAGTCCAGTGAGCATTTGCGAAAAACTACGATATACTTGCACGTTTCCCGCAGCTTTTATGTCACCGATGAGATGGGCGACCACGTTTGCACACAAATTTCACGATGAGACAGCAATAGAGGTCATATGTTTTACGGTCTGTTGCAAAGCACAAACATGTTTGGCCACCCTTAGTGCTTCTGCGGCTGATTCCATGCACCAAGGCAGCAGATCTTTTTCGTGCAACCGTTGAAAGTACCCATCATAGTTGTGTCTGTACAAAAGAAGTAGCTAAGGTGAAGAGCCGCATTTGAAACTTCTGGATGCTCACATACAGGCCCTACTGTCTGCATTCAGTGCGTGGTCATACTCTTTCATTATTCGTGTGACCGTGGGATGCGGCAATGTGCAGACCCAGAAATGAAGCTAAGCAGAAAAGATGGGGTTCAAATTCACATGGTTGTAAGGCTGTCGTGATCACGAAGACCGGAGTTCTGCGGTGAGGTTTGGTCATTGTACTTTTGGCCGCGTTGACCCCCCTCTGGCAGTCCTGAGTTGGGATTAGCCGAAAGTATAATTTTTGCGTTTTCCATTAGATGTCCACAAGCTTTTCCTTACATAACAAGAAAAATGACTTGGTGCAAAGCAGGACCAGACAAAGAGGGCGGGATTGTGAGACCTTCGCAGCATACGGCTGCACTACAAGGGAGGGTAGTATCACATTCTCAAAGTACCCAAGAAGTTAAGTTGACTCACTGCTTCATTGAAGAAGGGTTCAAAGCTTTCTTGCAGAGCTGTGAATATGTTAAGACATTAATGAATGCGTTATCAACAGTTCTTTACAGAAAATGTCTCTCCAGAAGGAGGTGATACGTTTGAAACTGATTTCGCACAAGTGCAGCAACATCAGTTGCAGAATTCCGATGACGAGGGATTGTTGCCGCGAGCGAAATATGCGGAAACAGTACTATCTGGTATGCGACGGCATTGTCAGGTACAGAAAGGACCGATGTTCTTTCAGGTGAACAATTAACAGAAATCGCATACAAACGTACTTATGAGAACATAGCATACGGTAGCAAAAAGCACAGTTACCCTTATTGCTCGCATGACTTTAGTACTCTAAAAACACTATTCTTGTCGCTTTGCTAGGTTGTGCAGTATGAGTGATTTCTTCCACGCAGTACAAGGACGAGAAGGGGAAGGGGCGTAAACAGTGTGCCTATATTAATATTCTGAAAACGGAAGTAGCCGTCGATCCCCCTTCCAACATGTTAAGTCCTCTTGTCTTCCCTCACGTATAATCAGTTGTATACAATGGTACGTCGTTTTATCGGTTGGCTGCATATGTGACAAAGCTTGAGACGAGCCGGACTGCCGCAATCGGCACATGCGGTAATTCTTCTCAGCTTGAGCAACGCTGAAACCTAGCGACTGTTATCGAAATTCCAGCAATAAACGTCGTATCGAATGCGTTAGATTTGGAGTATTTAGTAAATGAACGACCCATAACAACAGCAAAAAACAACACGGGAAAGAACCTTCTTCAGCGGCCCTGTTTGCACGTTCAGCAGCTTACTGAGCGACTCGCCACATTTCGGATTCGTCGATGACTTTTCCGTCCTCTACATCCTTTGCCTCTCCATCGCCGTCGCCGCTGCCCTTCGTCCTCGTTTGGCTACCACTAACTTCTATCTTGTCACGGTCTCAAAACAGGAACTCTGTAACCTTGATAACTCTAGTGGGAAGCGATCTGCAGAGGACCAAGGCTTGATGGGGATGATATGCTAAAGGAACGTGTTAGCATAAGCAGAATATAAGTACCATAGAATACCCTGCATAGTAAAATAGAAGTGTGAATCTTGTACAGCACCGAAGTACGGTTGGCAGCAAAGACAACGGTTTTTACCCCGAGTGTTGAGCAACACTATTCGATCGCATACAGAACAACAAATAAATGATGTAAGTCGGTAATTGTTGTTGTCTCGTTTATTTCAGTGTCACTGTGTATATGCACAGCGCATAAGGCGAGTCTAGGTTAAGGAAGCGCGTTCAAGAATTGTACAAGAACAAAAACATAGATATTCGAAGAGTTTAAGCTGCAGTAAACGTAAAAAGTAGCTGAAGGATTTACACCTTCAGGCATATATTTGCAAAGCTGAGCGGCAATGTCCAACGAAATGCATGCATGCAGTTCCGCAGAAGCTAACATCTATATTAGTGTCGCCTAGCCTCGAGTGACAATTCGCATTTTCTAACCTCACACGTTATATTGTTCCAGCGGTGTCTACCACCAAATTTTCATCGTTTCGCATGCGCGTTTCCACGCGTGCACCAACTAAATGATTTTCCGCACTTAGAACCTGCAGGACCTACAAGAACAGTGAATTGTTGATAAAAAGGAGGACATCGTCAAATGATTGTACTGCCAACACAACGAGTGAACGCCACACCAAGTCCACAAGGCGTGAGTACAGTATCTGCAAAATTGAATGCGCACATCGTTACGCCCGCGTAGTCCTACTGCTCATTGGCACACAAGCCCTGTAATCATCCCCATAAATGCCACAATTATTTAGGCCTCTAACATTTGCAATATTAGACACCACACTTGAACTTTTTAATTTTTAGGAATTTCTTTATCAATTTTTAGTGCTTTGACATGTAAGAAATCACAGATTTGCAGCAAACAATGTGCTTGTTATGATAATCTAATGAACTTAGCACTCGTATGTGGTTCAGTTTTATTTCAACGAAATGTTGTGATTATGGTAGACTCATCTCCAACACTGTCACATCTTTTCAGCATATTTCTCTTCTTACCTTCAGCCATACTTAAGAAACACTATGTTTCATTAACGTGTAACCCATTACCTACGTGGAAGCATCCAGGCTATGTGAGAAAGGGTCACACACGGCGGAAATGAAAAGATTCAGTTCAGTTACGAAACAACAACTTGATAGAAGACACACATCGATCTGAATGCGGCGTAATGTTCGAAAAGGCTTCTGAATGAAGGTTGTACAACCAGATCGACAGGAGTGTTTCCATTACGATCACGAATATGCGAATCACTACCTTGTGCAACTAGAAAGCACACCACCGCTAATGACCACTGCGGTCTTATTGCTGATGCTATCTCCTCCAAACGCTGCAACATAGTCGCATATCTCAGTGAACAGCGAGATATTTGATGCAATCGATCTATCCCGCTTCAAGTAATATTTAAAGAGATGTTTTTGTGGATACAATACCTGTGAGTTTCATTAAAAAGCGCAAAGATCAAACGACAGAGATCGTCAACGCAACAATTGTCACCATCCACGCGTGAATGCTGGAGTCTTCTACCAATTTTTTCATTCTAGATTACCACCTCATCGGCCAAGCTGTTCTTGGCCCTCTCGCCGAACGGATTTGTTTATTATATAGAAGCATCTACTGATCTATGGTTTAGTTCCTTGGTCAGCAAAAAAAAAAAAAAAAAAAAAAAAAAAAATTGCAAAAATGTGCATGTTTTGTCCGATGCCAGTCGAGCAACAATCGGCGTAGTTAGTATTCCGTGATTTTTGATCACCTCCACCAATATACTTATAATGCAAGCTGATCAATTCACTCAAAATGGTTGCTTTCATACATGCGTTGCATGTCTTGTGTACTCTCTGTAATCCCACTCAGATTCAGGCAGAAGGCGAGGCGTTCGATTCTACGATTCGGCATTAATCGTAGAAGGTGAGGAGAATGTATTTCGAAGCGCATGGGTACCGATGAGGCAAGATTTATTTCAGTAATAAAAGATTGTGCAGTCAAATGCAGCAAAAATAAGGCATTCATCCCTAAGGCACATAAATGAGCTTTTTGCGTTGCCCCCTCTTCACTGAAGAGCACACTTTAGATGGGATTTAAAAGTACAAAACGGTGGCAATGAACGGATTACTTTTGCCGTTCGTGGAGACCATGGTAGGTTAGGGTATCCATAAAACGATGCATCCTCGCGTACTCAACAGCCGCCTGATACACCATCCTCTTCCATTCCCTTTCTGCTACTGTTACGCCTCACTTGTACACACGACTGTTCAGGTTTTTTGAAACTTGCTGAAGTAACTCCTGTTAACTGCTTGACAATGATAAGAACCGATGAGATCCTACGATTCTATGATTTTCGACTGCCAGAAATTTGTGACTCGACGATATGCACCTTCTATCGGCGGCCTCCAGCCACAGTGTATGCACGAAGAGAATCACCACTTCACTGAGTAGTAAAACGTTATGTAACAAGTTCCATTATTTCCGACTAAGTTTTCTATTTCTTTCTCAGAGCCATTGCGAGCCTTTTCAACGATAACTAAATGAATAAAAGAGGCGGAGTAAGCGGACTAACCCTCACAAAAGGAACCAATTGCAATAAGGGAAGGAGGAAATACACCATTCAATTAAACCGTGTTTTGCATCAATTGCAACACTGTGTGATTCATTCCTAAACAATAAATGCATCAGGAAATTTAGATTGAAGGAAGATTGGACATTTGCTGCAACTCGCTTTCAACTGATTCGACAAATTTGTGTTTGCAAAATAAATTAGCACCACGTCTTTCCTGCTTGTGTGAACGAATATATGTTTGTTTGTCTCCACGATAATTTCGGCTCAACTTGCTGCAAAAGTTGTGAAGTCTAGTGAGCACAACCTAATCATGGAACAGTGGTCCATGGAACATCTTCGGGCTGAACTGTCGATGTCCAAATGACTTGTGCGCATTGAAATGCGCTTCTAAACTTACATGTGCTTTCTTTGCAGCCAATAAAGTTGCATTTCGCAAAATTCACTATTCTATAAACAAGATGACATTGCGTTTCTAACGCCATTAAGGCTAGAAAAAACTTCCCATATCGATCCCCCGCCGTTTGGAATGTTCTTTTCAACAGGCAGTTATGGATTCTGCTTGAGAAAATTTTAAAGCGTTGCTGCTGTCTTCAAGTATGGATGTACGCAAAACGCAAAGATTTGTAAGAAGTTTCCACACCGTATGGTTATGTGGTTTTCCTGGTCTTTCAACTAACTGGTGCTCAATTTCTGAACAGTTGATTTCATCGTCCATTATGAACATTAAACAAGTAAGCAAGGCAGTCTTTATTTTCCACGTGTCTTAGTAAGTATCATTCTCCGAAAAAGGCTAGCAGCCGCGCATAAAGCACGTACTAACAGTAGCGCTGAGCTCTTACTTGTGCAAGCTGCAAAAGTCGATGCATTTCAGTGCTGTCAACACACAATTCCCCACAAACACCGCAAGACTTGTCGGTCGGCGGTTTAATAGTAGAATCCGACGGCCCAGTGATGCATTTAGCGATGATGCATTTCCTTCGCTTCGAATTAGGAAAGAGTTGTCTTCAATTTCCATGCTTTCTGGGCATAGGAGTCGTCGGATCCATTTAATGGCATTATTGTTCAAGCAAATGCAGGGGCAGCTTAACGACCCAAGTTGACTGTTATTCTCGATCTGTGACCCTTTCTCTTGAAAATCCATTTACCCAGACTTTGACTGCTTAAACATTCCTTTGAAAAACAAAGCCTCCCCGACACAAAATCTTCGATGATCACTGCTTCACCCTCGCAGCTTCGCTGTTCTGCTCTTCGGCCTTCTCTCTCCTCGTCGTCACCTCTCGTGGTGTCAGAACTGGAATTTCGCTGTCTGCAGCGAAATAAACAGTTCTTTTTTTCTCTCGTTCCCTCGTAAAGACAACCCCCTCGAAGCATCGTTCATCAGTTCCCGAAACACCCATCACTGCACTGTCATTCCCCCACTCTTTCGGAACTCGTGTGCTGTCCGTGCGTCGATCAATAATTGTACATTCGTTTCGTCCACCCACTGTACTGGCGAACAATCGAATGTGTCGGTGATGGGCGTTTGTTTGCATTCGATGTCGAGTTATTGCTCGCAAAGTGTGCTAACGCGTGTTTTTGTCCGCTCGCTTTAGTTCAGATGTGGCTACGTTACATATCTGTGTTCGTCTCAGCTGATGTTTGATGAGACACTATGCGAATGCAGCCCCACAATGCAATTGCAAGGTAAGAAGATGGGGCTGGAGTTGAAACCTGCAAAGGAAACATGTTCAAGTGACCACTGGGACTCCTCTTTGCATTATGTTCCAGTCAAACCAGGCGCGAGCAGTTCGAACATGCAGCACGATTGTGCGAATGGTGTGCTTGTTTTAGAAGTTGATGGGCTTTGCTTCCATATTCAGGGTCTATCCGATCCTGGCTGCGAGTGGGATCCCTGAGTGGTCCAATGACTAATATCTTGGCCACCCAGTTGTTTTTCCTGACACTCAAGTGTTGTAAAGCTCAACCAGCGTTGCAGTGCTGTTCGATCTAGTTTTTGTGAACTACGGTTCTATGTATTATGAGACATAGTGATGCTGCTTAAATGGAATGGCAGTGAGTGACGTTGATGCGAACCTGTTTTCGTTTCATATATTATTATTTCAGGTGCAGAAGTACTTGAACAAATACGTAAAAACATGCATGCATATACACCAATCTCGGATTGATACAGTTGAAAGGACACCAATGGGGCTTTGTCGTTTAATGATTTGTCCCTTTCGAGGAAGTGTTTTTCTAAAGTTTAATTCAGTTGAAATGCGTTTCATTGATGAATGAAACGCATTTCAACTGAATTCCATGAAGCAATACGAAGACTTCCCTATGCGATCATAAAATTATTCACATATGAACGTCGATAAACAAGAAGTGATCATAAATCACCTGTGAAAACAGAATCAGTTTTTTTCCATTTATTGGGCTCAACTCATATGACACCGTAGATATGAAATGAAATCTAAAAAACTCTACGAACTGTACCACGTGGCTTCACATCCTAGTATTTAATGCTACCGTTGTTTCGCCATCGCCGTACATTTTTGGCGGCTTAGTGCCACGTTTTGAGGAAAGAGTGATAATCGTTATAGTTGCAGTGCATGTATCACTTGTGTTTGGCAATCTTATACGTCACTAATGTCATGTTGTTCTTCAAAAGCGCAAATTACCCATTGTAGACATTGTCAATGCGAAAACGCACTGTTATCTGTAGATGCGAGACGAGAATGCAAACAGCATGAGCGATTTACGAAAGCGGCGATAAATTCTTTTAAATTCTGCTAGTCGATGACACATGGAATGGTCACTACTAAAACGGCTTTTAGAATTCGGTACGGCTAGTAACCAAGGACACTGAATGTTCATTATTTCGCCGTACTAGTATAATTTGAACCGTGTTAAGGCTCTTGATTCATTCTACTTTGGAAGGAACAAAGGGTCCAGTTAGGCTTGGGATAGAATTGAAGTTGAAAGCCTTCTAATCGAAAGATTTGTTTCTTTTAGCCACCCTTACACCTTCATCTCATATCGACAGCAGCGAGAACAGCTACCTCGGAGGAGGGAAGTGTAGCAAATTACAATGCCATCATTTAAAGATCCATATTAATTTTTGGTTCCCTCAGAGAGGGGGATGGAAATTTCAAGCTGAGTCATGGTTCGCGTCGAATATGAATGTTTGTCTTTTCATGTCAAAAGAATCGCTTAATAAACTTCCCACAGTGAATGGAAAACGAGTGTTTTTGCTTTCTTCTCCATCTCAGCGTCGTCCTGAATGCGGCTGTAGGACTGACAAGCTTTGAAGTTTTTTCTTGATTGCTTCTGAGAAGCTTCATCAAATAGTTGTGCCAACTGATGGCTTCAGTTCAGCAGTGATGTTGCTGAAGTGTTATCTTTCAAAAGGAGGAACAGGTTGTGATCACAGAAAATGAATATCGAGCCAGTGGGGATTCTTCTCTTTTCACTGCGAAGTGGGAGGGGACCAAGGAGATAGGAGGGAAGGGGGAGAGGGAAGATTGTCATTTCTGCATTGCATCTTGATGTGACCAACATTCGTTTGCTTCAGCAGCCTTTCGAGTTATTTAACAAAAGATACTCCTACTTTCACGGCGGGTGTAGCATGTCTGAAATTTTGTTTTCTTTGGTCGTTGTGGCGATATCTCAACTTCAGTGATCTTTGCGTTTAACCATCGTCGTTTTTATACTACTTTCGTTGCGTCATTGCGGAGTGTCATCGGAAATGAAAAGACGTCGTTCTAAAAATTTGGTCCCACTCTCGGAATGCTTTCTCTCAAAATTTTTGTGTTTGCAGAATGCATGTCCTGGTTCAGTGTCAGTGAGGTTGCACCCTTAGGTGATGCGATATCTAGAACTTTATCTTCTCCTACCTTCCTCATCCCCTTCCCCCAGTCGAAAAGCTATATCCGATAGTTTGAAACCAGACGTGTAGTAGCAAGTTTATGACATGATGAGTTTTATTTTTACGTATCTTAGTGCGAAACTTCTTGGCTGACTTTTGTTTCTAGATAATAAGACAGCTGGACAGTGTCCTCTGATATGGTTTTATCACTCATCTTGACAGTATATCATAAAATGAACAAAGATTATGTTGCCTACCCCTTTAATAGTAACTCCCCAGTTCATCGTGACCGAAAGTCGAACTTATCGGGGTTATCAGCACAGGGACTACGAAAGCGATCATCGTCCATAACGAGCCCATTTCCTTGTCCTGTCCAGTCAGGGCGCAAGCCTTCTTGTGCTATCTAGGAGTTGTAAGGTTTATCGTTGTCTCACGCTTCCTTTTATGCAAATCCCTTTGGTGGCCACTTCGACTCTCGGTTGGATTTCATCTGCCTCTTGTTTTTTTTCGTTTTCCATGCAAAGCTAAATTTGACGCACTTTAGTTTTTTTTTTTCAAAATTCATTTGCCTTCAATGTTTCGTTCTCGAAAAGTTTGTCGAAATTAGGGCAGTGAGGAAATCAAACCTGCAAGAACATCTCTTATCGTTTTTGGATAGCCGCATTCCTTTTTTTGGATTCCTTTTTTTCTTCGGAGCAAAGTAGTTCTCAGCCGATTTCTTCATTCATCCGTTAAGCATTGCTAATGTTTAGATCGATTCATTCAGTTGTTCTCTGCAATCGCCGATTTTGGTCTGAAAGTGCATTTCTTCGCCAGTCGGCTGTGTGCATGTGGAGATAGCATTATACCAACACGTATCTGATAAAAATCCATCCAGTACTCGCTGACGAGCCACTTCGTCAGCGGAAAAATTTGCATGTCAAGGAAGGTGATTTTCCGGTGTGCTTTCTTCTGGCGTTCCTTCACTTTCAGGCGGCTCCCCTCGATGTTGTTAAATATTTTAGTAGATAGTTCGATTGTGGCTAAGGTCGGGTGCGTGAAAAGGTAGGAAGGAGAAGTGTCAAACAGCGGTAAAGCGGAATCGCAACGAAGATATATGACGGCAGTTGCGCTCACCTTTGTTTTCACGTCTCTACTAATGGCACCACATCAGTGTTCACTACATTTCATTATTTGACGTGTTCTGCTTTTGTACATCTAGCTATTTTGTTGCCGCTATTAACTGCATGGAAACTCGTGTGGAGGTATTTTTTTTACATTGGTGTCATATATGGTGAAGATGTAGAAGGTGAGGGTGTGATGACGTCATTGAGAGGCGTCATTGAGAGGCCGATTGGAAAGGGAGGAGCGAGAGTGAGGATATCCGATGATTTCAGGGTAACAAGCTGGGTGCAGCACTGCCTCGCTCGACTCGTTCGCTTAACAGCCTTTCGATCTCGTTTCTCTCCTCCATCAGTTTTTCTCTTCTCGAAGCGCAATGAAGATCTGGACTTCAGAGCACGTTTTCGAGTATGTTCTTTAATATTTGTGGATAGAAATTCCTTTCATGTAAACCATCACTCGAACAGCACCTTTTGCCGATACTGATATTGCTGGCGAAGGGTTCAGATCTGATGTGTGAAGAATCTTTTCCTTTCATTCTCAACTCTTATTTATTTGAATTCAGCGGCCTGCAAGAGAGGTTTGTTGTGGATGACTTGATCTGCTTTGCACATGATGTCGCTTCGTTTTATCGTTATTTAAATAACGAAAATGTTCCGACATTATTAGCGCTAATATGGGATGGACGCTGTTCCCCCTGTTCGCTTTAGGTGGGAGTTAAGTTTATTGCTTTTGTTAAGTTTCTTTCGATGAATTGATTGAAGGAAGCGTGTAAGAGCAGACATTCGTGTGATCGTAACTTTAATTCACTGTAGGTATGTAGCGACTGCTTCATCTACAGGAGCCTTGTTAGAAGACTTTGAGCGGCTTTAATAGACAAGTGGCATTGCGTCGGTGATTGATCACCACGTGAAAGTTATTCGGATGCCTTCTACTGTCAACATCATCTGAATATTGCGCGGTGTGAGGTATGTAACAGTCAGCTGTTTGTACAGCTCATCTGTACCAGCTCTTCCACCCACAAACGTCACATCCATTAGACATTTCTGCTTTACTAAATCTGACCATAGTCGTTGTGAAAAATCGGAACTCAGGAATAGTATTCGAGCTTATACATTGTACTTGTTTAATTATTATCAATCTCAACCGAGAAGTGATGGGGTCATAAATTTTGGACGGTGTCTGCAGTTTGTTGGGAAATGGAGAGAGAGGAAGGACATGAGACAGAGGTTGGGTTGTCTGTCATTAGCTGTAATGTACGCATGAATGGGATGACTGCACCTGGCTTAAATGGTATGTGTGAGGGGAAGACGATGGGGAAGCACTCGGTGATTGTGCTCACCGAGAGAAACTTTTTTGCTTATGTTTGAATGTCCGTCACACCGTTCATCAGGCTACCGCACTTTTTCATTCTGCCGTTCAGTAACATCATTAGCTTCTCTCATCTTTCCACCTCGCTCCTTCGTCCTGTCTCAGTTTATCCCTTTTCTTGCTTTCGCCCTCCACCGAATAGTAGGTCTCATCCGTTAACATAAGCAGGCGCTTATTGCTTCGTAACACGATTTGTGTATGCCGTATGTTATTGACGTATGCGTTCGGTTTTTTAACAAAGAAATGCAGGGGTTACGCATATCATACGCTAAAGGAAATGAATTCGTTCTGTGGCTCAATTCAACGAATAAGTATCTGAATGGAAGAGAGAG
>JAARMF010000743.1:0-38331 GCA_022844705.1 Toxascaris leonina | reverse complement strand
GGGGGGGGGGCTATAGCTGAGGAAATGCCTGAAGCGACTAGAAGCGGGTTCGCATAATTCGGGTGGATGCAGAAAGAAGTGCAGGCGAAGATAAGCGCGACACCGCACAAGGAGGAAAGGGAGTAAAATAGATGGAGAAATTGAAGTTGTGGATAGGTAGAGGAAGGGCGAGGAGATGGCAGCCTTGCATATCAAGGAAAACCCAGTCTCTGTGCGGGCGTAGGAATGTTGTGGCAAGTAATTATTCCGAGTTCTGTCCCAACGTGGATGAACACTTTCCGGAACAACTCTCGCAGTTAGGTACTAGAACTTGAGCGTTGGACAGACGCTTTGATGTTCTTGGCGTTGGACAGATCCTTTGAAATGCTAGTGAGAGAAGTTTGTTTGACGGAAGTCATTTAAGCTGAATTTCTAACATTAGGAATGCACTCAGCTCCCATTTTTAACTGTGGAAGTGGGCCAGTGAAACGGGATGGGAAAGGATCAAAATGGTAACCGCTGTTTGCGTCTGCGCATTATAAACAGCTCGTGAATTCTTGGTGTATATGTGATGGGAGAACTGGGCTAGCTGATACTGGAAGCGTTTCTTAAGCGGTCATGAATGATAAAAAGTGCACATTTAACAGGGGACATATTCGAGAGAAGCATATGTCCAAAAATCGATTTATTATTTCCATCTTTTTACTATTAAACTGGATTCATTTGCAACAGGTTTGCAGCTTATTCTCTATCCAAACTTGAAAATAGACAAAAAAATTCCAAGCGATGCGCTTCGAAAATTGAGTTGTTTGGTACTGGTAAGCGTTATCGGTAAAGGGGGAGAGTATAAAATTAACTGATAAGATGCCGGTGTTTAATGTTGGTAAGCGTCATCGGGTTGAGAAAAGAGCGCAAGCTTCATTGATAAGTACAGTTAGCTAGTCTTGGAATGAGCGTAGAGGTTCAGAACCTACAAGTGATTGGATGTCCGAGCGGTCTCGTTGCTACTGTCAGTACTTATTGCTTCTGCCGCGTCCGTCTTGCGCACCTCTTCGTCAACGTCTCAAACAAATGATTAAGTAAATATACGATAGGGAGCAGGTGAAGGTTTGTGTGGAATGATGTATCGGAAGGTGCAGGGAATGGGTTTGTTGAATATGCACATTGTTGTTTTAGCCACCCGTGGAATATGGTGGTGAGCGCAGCGTGGCGGAAGTACCCAAACCCGATGAATAAGGCGGTCACGGGTATGGACGTTATGAAACAAGAAGTACGCAATGGTAGCGCGCTTCGTTCAGAAAGAATCATCCAGAGCCGCTTTTCTATACCAGCTTGGGCCACTAAGGTACTCATAAGCTCACATCTCTTCGTAAATTTTTTATGGTGCCTGCATGACGGTTTCCGCTCTTACACGCACGTTAATGAACTGAGTGCTAGCTGTCGCATTTGCTTCGGCGCCGTTTTATCTCTATCTTAAAGGTAACTTCATTACGGCGGGATCGTACTAGCAGCTTGTTTCGCCCTTTCAGTTCAGGTTACTTCACTTCTTCGCTTGAGTTTTGTATTTGAAGAGCAAGTCACTAGCGTGGTAGTGCAGCGTTGAAAAGGGCGATGCGTTTCTAGTTGGAACACTGGTCGGTAAAACATCGGCGATCTAGTCGTAGAAACGACTAAGTGTAATTCGTGTAGGTGCACTATGAGAGCAATTTTTCCATTCTATGATACCTTCGTTTCGTTGCGAATCCTTTGCATACAGTTGGAGGTGAGTGAGACAATGAAATTTTTTCAACAGAGTTCGATTGTTAATGAATTTGTGACTTGGTAAAGTATCGTTTTATTCGTGTCTTGCAGCTAACGGGTTTCTCGGGCACACAATATTCGCATGAAGTAACAGAAATCGACCCCACCAAGAAGTCGATGACGCTTGTCACTAGAAATGTTGGTGTTTTTTCTCTCGTTTGGATGTCGAAGTCTAATCATAGATGAGGGAAAGGAAGAGAGGAGGACTGAATGGGGGACTTGCGAGTTTTTATGCGATTGGCTTAAATCTCCCTCACTGTTTGTGAAATCGTACTGTCGAAGAAGATAGAGCGTAAGCTTTGAAGCTGAGTGACTTTATCGACGCGAGTATACAGTGCGGCTTGAGAGATTCACTTTATTTTATCTCGTTTAACAAGTTTCTAATTCTATATGCCACGGTCTTTTCCACTCGTATTGCACAAAGCTCGACCAGGTTGACTTGCAAGTGTGCAGCAAAGAACTTTTCAACGTTTTCACGTGGTGCATTCAAGGACCAACACCCCTCATCTACCAATGATTAGGTGCTCAGTAGTTCGCTCGATGTGGTACTCTCTCCGTACAAAGTTCGACTGATTCGCAGAATCATGAAAAGGAGCTTGGCAATTAGTTATACGGGCTTTAATATATTGCAGCCGTTCTTGAGCCTAAACAACGCAATAAGAAGTGAACAGAAGCACTTAAATAGTGGGAAAATTTGCTGTACTGATACAGCACAATGCTTGCAAAAAGGTGCAGTTTTAGCGATAGTCGAATGCAGTCTTCGGCGGATCACAGGAATGGATAGGTTGAGTTCAGTCGCGGTATGGCGTTGCAAGTATATTTCCCACTTGCAATGCACCGCTGTTCAATTTTTGGTGGTAATTCTTTAACGAAATATATTGACAGTACAGTCAGCAGATACAAGGGAGTTATTACCTTAGTAAAGGAAAGTTAATTACTGAGACTATCATTATCCAGTTGAACATTCAACGAGTTTGTCGCATAGTTATTTAGCAATGCGATAAGATAAGGAAGGATTCTTATTTCAGCTCAATGGGTCGCATTTCTTACGAGTGGACGAGAAGCTAACTTACACGCCAGATCCGGATAATCCTCAGAGGTGGGGACCTCGTTTAGATGCTGCTTTACTGTTGTTCCGCATAGATGCATTTGCGAGAAGAGGTTAATCAGTGTTAAATTAATACGCGTCAGAGGATCTGTATCACTATTGATGTCCGTGAGAGAATAGTTTCCCTGCATAAGCCGGCGTGCCAAATGCTGAGGGTGTTTTTGTCTAATGGCTGCTACGAACACCCTGAAAGGATAAGTGGCTACAAGGTGCCTTCGTGCCAGTGGCGGAATTATTGGTCGCATATAACCTCCATTCGATCTAACTGCTGTTGCAAAACTGGGGCCTGAAAATTCTCGGGTTCTTCTTCCCCATTCCTCATCTCTTCTCCACTCACTACGAAAATACATACAGCGTTACTGGCAATTTGTGGTGTAGAAGCTTCGCACATACAATTGTTAGTTGCAAGCGAATTTCGTTTCACTTCATTGGGTTTGATTTATATTTTTATTTGTTTGTAGTGATCCTTCTTATAGGGCGAATGTTTTGCCCTTCCCTTTGCAGTGTGTGCACCTTTGAAAATTTTGTTGACGGGTTGCTGCTGATACGATACAATGTTTAAGTATACAATTCACTGACAAGCGTCGTTATGTGGTTGTGCGTGCATTAAGCCGCGGTATGCTTGATTTCAGTTTTGTGGTTTATTTGGGAATTCTCAGAGTACTCCCCAGCAGAATACCACGGAATGAAATGTTTCGAAAGTCGGAGGGTGAATCAGAATCGCAAAATCGGGGAGGTTCTAAAGTGAGTTTATTGTAGAATACTGATGAACGGAATTTGTAGCATCAGGCGAATCCAGCAGCAGTGGCGAACGGATACTGTCGACGAATCTTTTGAATCTTTATTTGCAGAACCATTTTGCGCCAAGAGGCGGCCGTTACAGTCAGTTTGCCGGCCTTCACCGATTATTGCGAAAAGACGTTCCTCAACGTTTATCAGTGCAATGCCCATAAGGTTTGTTTTGTACAGATTGTTCTGTTCTTGTTCACTTCTAAAGGGCCTTAACTTTGATATATATATATATATATATATATATATATATATATATATATATATATACTCCTTTGGATTGTTGACTAGTCAGATTAGTTGAAATCCCCATAAAAATGAGAAATCCTTAACTGAGAAAAATGTTTATATTTTTCCTCGTGCTTGAGCGAGTTCAAAAATTTTTTAAAGTTTTTGATAGCGGGTGGTGAACTACTTCTGGGATGCATATGGATTCTGGGATGACTGTACGGAATGTGCAAGTAAATCCAGAAGTTCCTGGACCCCCATACAAAAATAATGGGAAAATATTCTTGCATGCGCAGATTTTTATAGAACCTGCCTCCTATCATTTTTGCGGAAAGCAGTTGAAAATCAATATATCCGGAAAAGTTATCCTATGGGAAGCCAGAATTCATGCACTCGGCCGTAACTTCCCAACCGCTCAACAGATTTGAATCAAACGTGGACCATTTATGAGGGCATGCAGAGTGCTATTAACACACATGTGCAAATTTTTCCTGAATATGCAAATTCATGACGATATTGCATTGCACCATCGCAGAGGTCTCCACACACTCCGCGGCTTACACCGTTGGACTCCTCTCGACAAGGCAAATCTGTCAACATACACTTCGATTCAAGGTGCACCTTGAACTCAAAAATTATCGGGGCCAAACTTTTCACATATACCGTGACCCAACATTTCGAGGTTTGAAGGTTCAGGAACGGACCGGTCCCAGCCGATAGAGAATTCAATGTTCTTTTGAGCGGCGTATATTGTATAGAATTGTACTGTATGGAAATATAAGGCAATGCGAATTGAAACGTTGAAATTGCGTTGGTTTGAGAGAGAGCATGCAAAAGTGAGAGGAAGACAGTTGCTTTTCACACCCCATAACTCATCGGGATTTCACCGCATCGGAACAGAACGTGGTCCTTTCGATGCGGTGTCGAACGTTTCTCCAAACAACATATCATTCACCTCAGAACGTGTAACAGGAATCTTGGAAATTTCACTAAGCAACGAGAGAATGCACAAAAGTAAAAGAAGCAGACAATTTTAGATAGGGGGCAATATCTCGGCAATGAAACAACCAACTGGGCTTAAACTTGTTTTGGTGGATTCTACTTTCAATGGTTCAGTGCTCCATGAAACGCTTCATCGAACGAAGACAACCAGTGAATCCCTTTACGATCAGCTGATAATTCTGAGACCTCGATTTTTGTGATTTCCGGAGTTTCCAATCTCGGCTCCTTTGTATAGGCTTGTGCTTTCGGCTTTCAAAACACCTCGCCGAGATACCTTCGGCGCTGTTAAAAGTAGGTCGAAGGGAGGAAGGGGCCGAGATACGGAACTCCAAAAATTCGCGATTTCGAAAAAGCATTTGTATAAGCCGAAAGTAGTATACGTGAAAACATTTCTGCTGCAGATTTGTTCGTCGAAAGCGCTCCATAGTCCATAATGAATCTTAAATCCACTGCAAAAAGGGGTTCTGGTTCAAGACTTGTTACAGTGCTTTGAGTCGAAAGATCTTTGATTGTGGCTATTGACATTGCACCGAGCAGTGGGGTCTGTTTTCGTGAGTCACTTTTTGCTGGACTTGTCGAGTAGCAGTCGAACTTGCACATGTTCCGCTATCCAGTGCTTTTAGTATAATTCAATATCCAGATGGTAAGTGCTCAGTGCCCAGCAAGACGGCCTTGTCCCATGATGGCAGTAGTTGAAAAAAAAATTGGCGTGATTATCGCTCTGTGAGAAAGGAACTTGACCCGTTCACCGCCGCTTCACAGCTTATCTTTTCTGGAGCGCTGTTTTTGTGATAGACGTCGAATAGGTCGCCAATATGAAGGAAGCCGTCGATTCAAAGTGCTAATAGTGATTCATGTACTTGAAAAGTTTTCATTTTGGAATTATGAGAATTGAGAATTCATGCAAAGAGATGTTATTACAGGGAAGGAAAGGTCTTGAGTGGGTAATCGGACACTACTCAGAGCTTTCCTCAAAGGTTTCCTCAGGAGTGCAAGATATTTCGGACAACGTGCTCGGCACATGGAACACTGCGTCGGCGCGGTAGTGAATCACATCTTCAGTTCGTCGCACACATCCGAATTGTTTGCTGTGCATCGCTGTACCAAGTTGGGTGATCTCTTAGGCATTCACACACTGATTAAGTCTGTGTTGTTTCTGCTGTGGGACGGTTGGTCGGTAGCGAGGTTCAGGCGGGAGGGGGTTGTCTCGTTCACGTTTCCTTCCCCTCTCCTCCACCGTTCCCTCAGCGTAGAACAGTTAGTGGAAATTCATGCAGTCGGCGCTGTTTCTCTTTAGATCCGATTATGAATCAGCCGTCCCGCCACAAAACCACTACCCAACTTTTATTCTTCTGCTGCCTCGTCTTCTATTCATGACCTCGTTTGTTAACAGATGGTAGTCAGGTTCCACGCTCTTTACCAGTACTGACTAGCTTAACTAGGCGAAACTCCTAAGTATCATGTCTGCTTGGATCATGATGCCAGGGAAAGGAAAATGATTACCCATTAAAGGAGAATTTTTTCGTTCTCTGTATAATGCATTTCGTACGGCCCTTTGGAGCTTAGTAAAGACTGTATTAGCGCCGCTTGCTTGGGCGGGTTTTTGTTGCGAATAGTTTTTCAGCGCATGGCCTTCCATGACACTTGATCGATAGCTAATAGGGCTTGCAAACCGGGAAGCCTATGAGTGCTTTCTTATATTTCACATTTTTGCTCTCATTTATTATCGAAGTTTTTTCAGTTTGTGAAAAACGTCTCACACAAGTTTTTGTGCCCGAAAATTATTTTCTTCAGGAAAAATAGGGCGATGGCGCAAAATTCCTCACAAAATGTTCGTTGAAAATATTTCCGATGTGTCTGAAAATATTTCCGATGTGACTCGTGTAAACTTCAGTGTTTGACGGTTTCAAGTGAATTGGGTGGTGTACATGGTGTTTTACCTTTTTTAAGGACAGTCGGTTCGTGTCCAATCACTGTCCACCTCTATGCTTACAGTGTTAGCTGAGGAGGATTTTTTTCGCATGCTGTACATACTGTTGGGAGAGGGAGGAAGCGCTTCATTAATGCTCATCTGAAGGTTGATGGGATGGAGTTTCACAACGAAGTCGTTTATGCGAGTCGGTCGTGATTAAGTTCAGATTTCAACGTTACAAAGAGGCCGTCTCAAATGATCCTACACCCATTTGCAACTCAGCTGTCCGTTTTGCCCCTCCACTCCAACCCTTCGCAAAGGTTAAGCCATCATATTCCCTTATCTAACAGAAAGTTTAAGAACAGCGCGTTATCTTCTGCTGCGTCGGGCACGGCATCCCAGTTATGTGTGAAGTGATGATTTTTCGTACCGGTATTTCCTGTGAATTTACTCTCTAAAAACATGTCGTTTACTGCAGTCTTGGGATTGTATGTTTCTGCACTTTTTTATATGCCCTTGTCGAGCGGTAATCTGTCGATTTTTCTTCCCGTGCACACTTCTGGTGTCAGCTCGTATCTTTTTTCAATAAAGCTATTAAGTGGGCGATTCTTTATCCGCAACGAATGCCGACGAGACGGTGTATTCGCCTAGTAGCCATCTAGGCGGTAGTAGCGTGTTACGAGCTCTGTGTTTTTCAGTCGGAGAATCTGAGTGTCGTACGTGGAAGCAGTAACTCCACCTCCCATTTCGCGTCGCATAAACTGTTGTACTTCCGTTGGCGACATGAATTTAGATGCGGGCGACGTAGCATCGATTAAGTGGTGCGGCAGGTATTAGGTGGGTTGATACGGCATCGTTTGTGGTTTCCCCATTAAGCGACGACCGTGTGATTCCAAAGAACGAATGAGTGAGAGGTGCTGAAGAAAGAAACGTTGAATGAGAGGATGGTAGAGTGCGGCATGACAGGAGTTCGCGGTTCGCAAGTGTCACCTTACGAATTTGAATGAAATTCTGCAAAGAAAGCACATAGGGCTGCAGTTCAGTTTCCAGAAAATCTGGCTCCGTAGTGCCCTTTTGAGGGCAGATATTGAGAAAAGACTAGGAGGGGTGGTAGCGGAGTTGAAGGTAGGTAGGCGAAGAATGTGAAGCTAAAAACATTAAAGAACCACCTCGTCAACGGTCCACCATGTTGACATGCAAAATGCTTGCGGGGATTGTTCTTCCTGTGGATCCAGTCTCTAGTAAAGCGTAGCGGAAGGCGCCTTTGTTCTGCTGTACAAGAGAACTTCACAGCAGATTGTGCCCGCTTTAAGAACCTAGAAATGCCACAAGCAAAATTTTAGGGGAGATATGTTTTGAAAACTTCCCGAATGCACTCAATTCTTATCAACT
Organism: Toxascaris leonina; assembly: GCA_022844705.1. Taxonomy (NCBI): domain Eukaryota; kingdom Metazoa; phylum Nematoda; class Chromadorea; order Rhabditida; family Ascarididae; genus Toxascaris; species Toxascaris leonina. The sequence continues at coordinate 30,121 of JAARMF010000743.1, read as the reverse complement.
TGCGTTGTCACCAGGAGCCGGATCTCCGGCAAAACCGCTGAAGTGGGCGGGACCATTATGGAAAGACGTTCAAGCTGGCAGGGTGACGCTAATAGTGTTGCGGTGCTAAATTGCTGTGTTCCACTTCTTCCGATTTCTTCATGGTAGTGGACGACAAAATAACAGAAACATTGGTCGATAAGATGTCAACAATGATGCGAACTTCGTCAAGCAGTAGGAATTGAAAAGTGTAGTTGGAAGACTGATGGTGCTGGTATCATCGGTAGAGTCTTCTTATGCTGCTAGCTGGCTCGCATTGCTCCAGAGATTACCCCAAACTGTTTCACGAGTAGCATTTCTCGATTCCATGCCACATAAAATAATCATGATATGTGCATTGACTTCTTTAGTCGCAGTTTTCCACGCCAAAACTTCCCGTTCACAGGTGGAGGTGCTGATAACTTCTGAAGAGGTGGATCAGTGCTTGAGACCACCCATCTCTGCAAAAGTTTTTTCTTTGCGAATGACCAATTCTGCATATGTTCGGGACTTCGCTACCTTGCTCCAAACAAACACCATTCCCTTGTTTAACAAAGAAGTGAAAATTAGCACACGACCCCGTGGTGAGTACCGATAGGGTAGCGCGGGTTGTCAGGGCGCAAAATTGATGGAAATGAGCCTACGACTCAGAAAACAAAGAACACTTCGTTGCTGAGCACCACCTTAGCCCCACTGTTCCAGAATGAACTGGTACCCTTCGCTGCTAAACTACGCTACTCGATGAGACTTTTAAGTAGAAGTGTACTATGGTGAAATAACTTCACCATTCGATGTCGAACTTGTCATTTTCATGTGCATTACGACACAAAACTTCTATGGTATGGCTATGACTGGGCCGCCTCTGTGTGTACCCACAGAGGTACTGGATGGGCTTGCGCAAACAATCTCAACGGCCAATTGCCTGACAAGTTTTGTAACTCGCGACTTGGAACTCGATATTTATGAGTTTCTGGCGCGCATCACAATTCCGAAATGAAGACTTCTGAGCGCCGATCGATGTGTACCATTGGTGGTCTAACACGATTTCTCCCTTCAGGGATATATCGTGTTAGAGGTGATTTCACAACGGTCATACCACTCTTTATCACTTATGCTTCAATGCATCACTTGTACACACCTTTTCCGCTCGAAGTCTCATTGAATTTGAAGGCAGTATAACATTTGTCGGTATGCACTCCTGGCTTTAGCCTATATGGATTCGATTATAATAACTGAGGTATTCCGTTTACTCCGTCAAAACCCCAGCGAAAATCGATGTAGCAATCTCAGCAAGCGAAAAAAGTCGACTTTTGCCAAATAAAGGACCCGGCACTCCCACTAATTACAATTGCAGAATATTTCTCGACAAAATCTACACTTCAGTGGTTGAAAGGTAGCAGTTGAGAAGGTACAGATAAAGCAAGAAATGCAGACTTCAGCAACATCCCCAACGTCTTTTATCAAACACCCACAAAATGGGATGTGACTTAAACCCGAATTCTATTCGTAGGCCACATGCATCGCTTGCCCTTCACTTTTTACAATAACATATGAGAGTCGCAGTATGCAGCAACATGTGGTGCAGCATTACCCATAATGCGTTTTTCATCATGTTATATGCACTGCCTCATTCGGAAATGAATTTTTGCGTTGCAAGATTTGCAGTTCCTTTCATCTTCGTCCCGAGAGTTTCTGCCCTTCCCCTTTGTTTCATGTGCTTTGATGGGTGGTTTCTAACAAATCTAAGGGAATCAACGTTGAGCGAGTGGGATCTTGAATCCACCGGAAGCAGCCGATATTATTAGTGGAAGGTTTCGATTTAGAAGAGCCACCACCGAACGTAAGGTGAGCGAGTGGCTTAAGTATTTAAAGCTCGTGGATGTGGAATGGCTTGCGATGGACTCGCAAAAATCGGGAATGGATTCGCTTGAAATGGCTTCAATTTGAAAATCGCTACTGTTGTTTGGCGATCGTCAAGGGTAATCGCTAATTGAGTGTGCTACCACAGCTAATTAATTATCAGTGGCGGTGTGTGTTATGGTGACGGTGCTTCACATGAGCTTGTTGAATCATTCAATGGTAAATGGTTAATCGTTTTGTGAAGTTGATTTGCGCTTTCGATGTGAGGTTGGTGGTGCGCTTTCCATCGTTCATGCCTTATGTACTTCGAAGTACCTTCAATGGCTGAGTGGAGGGTAAGAGGTGCAACTAGCAGTGAAGCGGTTCTGTATGATTCATTTGAGCAGGAGTGGTATCTGTTGTGATTAAATCACCTTCTATATGAACGCAATAAGTGTATAGTGAATGCGCAAAATGTGGCTTCGAAATCGTGGTTTGACTTCGACCGAAGCTTTCATTCGCTTGTTGGGCTACTCAGCAAGAGATGAAGTTCTCTTCCGCACGAGTCATTCCCTTTCCGATCTGGTCATTCCATTCTCGTTCCAGTCGCTCCACTCATTCTTTTCTCGCCCCCGTCATTCCTTTCCCACACCGTTCACTCTCCTTTTGCTCTAGTCAGTCCGTTCTCACCGCGGTCATTCTTCTTGCGTTGCGATCGTTGTCTTCCCCTTTTTGCTGATGATGCCATGAATTAGTAGAATTTTAAGTCATTGTAATATTTCTTTACTCTGAGTGAAGTACTTAAGAGGGCGCAAGTTAGGGACGCAGCTTTGGGCTTGCCTTACCCATTTTGAGGTGGATAGCGATATAAAAGTCAGCAACAACCGTGATGGTTGAAAGTGGGGAGGAGAAGGGGAGGAGGGAGAATGAGACAGTTTGGTGCTTAGTATAACTGAAAGTCCTTCGTAGTTTTGTTAGCAGAAGGGATATGGAACAGATTTCAGGATTTCAGCCATCAGACTGCTTTTCTAGAGGATTTGAATCGAGAAAGGCAATGTCACTGTGGTTGTTTTCAGGATCACCTGCAGTCAGAAAGAGGGGTGACGTTGGTGGACGATGGAAGAAGAACCGTTGATGGATGAAATAAGTGCAATGCCTTTCAACAGGTTACAACGACATTCTGACGCTTTCTTCACCTATTTGCAGCATCTTCGAGAGGTACATTTATTGGTGTATTTTAGTATATTTGTTATTACCAACTGCCGGATGCACTTTTTTGCGTTTGAAGCGCGAAGCGCTCTAACTTGAAGGTGGTTCATACGTTTCATCTTATGTTAGAGCGCTGCATATTTGTGGTACGCAACGCGGTTGGTTGTGAAACTGCAAGTGCATGGCAGTGCTGCAACAATTAGTAGTGAGTATATTTGCGCGGTTTTCTTTCGTCCCGTTGTAGGTGATGCGAGGTAGAATTAATCGCAGTCGAAAGAGGGATGGGTCGTTTCCTACATCAATCAAGGGACAGTGTTTTTCTTACAAAACTTCAGGAATGAGTCCTTAAAAGAGTTCCAGGTCTCAGTTGTTATAACCCTTCCTAAAACCCAAAAATATACCTGTTTGCGTGTTTGCAATTGATTGTAACGGAGCCTTATTCCACTGAATGAATGTCGGCTATTTGGCGGTCTAATCTCAACGTTTTCATTCTTCCTCTGTAGTAGGGTGCACTTGCATTTGAATTGCCAAGAGGCATTCCAAAACTTTCTGGTGTGTGCAAGCAGCGGCTAAATTGGCAGTCTCAACAGGTTGCAAGTTAGGATCATTATATGTTTTCCTACACTCTGCACCATATGTTTCCTATAGGCGTAACATGCGCAACAGTTTGGCTGCTTTTGCTATATTTCAGGTTGATTAGTTGTCTCCGAAAGGAGTTGTAGAGATATTCGAGGGGGCCGTAGAATTAGCATCGGTAGAGTCAACGAACCGTTCGTGGAAATCTTGAAGATTTACGGGCAGTCGGATCAGCTTCATAGATGTCTCATTTGGTGGCATGATGTAAAAGCGGTCACTCGGATTCACAGAATATGTATCACTTCTTTTTGCTATGCTTTTCTGTTCTACTTTGTGGCCTGAAAAATGTTGGCCAATTGCAAAATCCATGCAGATTACAATGGACCTTAACTCCTTTGTTACTCTTCTCGGAGTTGACCAGTCAAAGTGGATATTGGAGTTTTAGGTCAGCGTAGAGTGTGAATAATGACTAGCAAACCCAAGAACTAAAGCTTCAGCGGTTGCGAACTTGAGACTGCCGGACAGACAGGCATATAAGCAGACATTCATGCACGCAAGCATGAAGTTGCCATAATGTGCTTTGCAAGTGCAAGTTTCAAATGCACAGAGGGAAGAATGGAGTGCTTGCACCAGCTTCAGCATGTCTGTTAATAATGCCATCGTGATTTAGACGGAACGCTTTTTGGACGTAACAGTGCAGAGTGGTGGCGAGTTCGTTGCTTGTGCTCACCGTCTGGTTTTGGCTGCCTACAGCGCCCACTTCGAGAGAGCACTCGTTGCTAGTGCACACGATTCACCCACCGTGAAGCTCGACATCGACCCCAAAATTACGGGTATTATCCTGTGACTCTTCGTCGTCCCGACCTTATTTTGGATAGTTATCGCAGAAGGCAGAGTGTGAACGCGGCACAACAAAAGGGGCTTCTCGCGAGAAGTGCTCGTCAACAAGCATATTTCGTCCTTCTTTGTGGAACATGATGTGAGACAAGCTTTTAATCTAACAAATTGCTCAAAACGTTACTAGTTATAAGGCAAAGGTGTGTAAAAGAGAAATTATTTGAGGTCCAGCAGTCAACATGTTTGTTCACACCACAGTGAAGGGTGTTTATTCTGACACGCAGAGGTCGAACAGTTGCGTGGCTGAATGGCAAAGTGTCTGGCAGTGAAAAAATGTGACTGCTTATTAGAGACCGTTCTTTGCTCATGTCTTCGCTTGTAGGTGCTATATTATTCCATTGTCGACCAGACTGCTTCGATATCAATTGTTTCCCTTCCCCAAGGGAAAATGATTTTACCTTCACGCACCGTGCTGTGAAACAACTTCGACGATGGGCAGCAAACATAAATTTTCGTCACGCTTCTTCAGTGTCGGCGTTGCAGGAGTCGGTCGTGAGGAGGTACGTGACTTGGTGGAGTTCATGTACACGGGTCGTAGCGAGACGGATTGTCGTCTAAGAAGGCTAGAATGTGCTCGTGCGTTGGGCTGTTCTTCGCTGGTGCATCTGCTTGAGAGCGATGAGGCGAAATCCACAGAGGGTGTCACACTTGAGGACAGTTTCCATTCACATAGGCTGCTGCATGCCGCATTCCGCTTTAAATCTGATCTCAGATTCACCGACTGCATTATTAACTGTCAGGTGAAAACTTATCCTATCGTCTCAGTTTTATAGATGATTAGCGGTGTGATATGAAGGGAGACGATCGTTGTAGTCGGTAGTTGATCATAACGTTGCATTAAGTAATTTAATCTGTTAATTGGCTGGGTTGATTCTAGCATGTTGACAAATGTTGAAAAGCGTCAGGTATGTTGGTCGCTGTGTTGAGGATGGAAGGCGCATACTGAGATATTGCCGCGTAACTCAATTTTGCTTGGAAAATTTAATTTGCAATGTTGCTTTGTTTCGAAAACAGCTAATTTCTTCCCCCCTCCCCCCTCTCCCCGCTCCCTGTTACCTGTCATCTCTCCACGTCGCTCCTACTTTTCACATCTGGAGCAATGATTCGAACCTAAGTTTGCATTGAGGTTCCTGATTCTGCAGCTGGCCTGCGGGTCTTCTTCGTAGTTGTGCGATGACGATTCTGAGTAATCCATTTACAGGATATTTCGGTGCTGCGGTGTCATCGTCTAGTGTTATGTGCATTCAGTACGCATTTCGAGAACGCATTGGCCGGGACGCAGAATACTCCCATTGTGAAAGTTGATATCGACGCACATGTTACTGGTGTTGGCAGGTAAGCTTGAGGCTTAGCACTACAGCGCGGTGAGGGAGTGTGCAGCTGCTTTGTTCAGGGATGAGCATGCTGGAAGTAATCGTATTTCGGTTCCGCATTGGTGTTCTCATGCTAGTGCTGTATATATGATTGGTAATTTTTTCACTGGTGCCTGTGGCTTATTAGTAAATTAAAGCTAAAAAATCTCCTTTCCACAGTTTTTGCCGATTTTGTTGCCTTCTGGAAGTAACGAGTGGTTGCTTTCTGGATAAAACTAGAAAATGTTTTCCTTTCGTTCCATCACTCCTATCTCTCCCTCTATCCTTTATTCTCCTGTGGGAGGAGAAAGGTAAAATATGAGAGAGTATTGAAGATGACCCTAATTTTTGCATATTGTCAGCAGCCTTCACTGCGATTAACGTTTTTGTTTAAGTTGAATGAGGCAAAAGACCTGATTAAGTGACATAAAAAAGGCTATCCAGAATGGGAAAAGAGAAAAGGTTTGTGAAGACACGCGCCATTGATTAGTTCCGGAATATATGCGAGATGCATATCACAATGACCATTCGAAACCCTTGCGAATTATCTGTAAACGTTTGTAGTTTTTCCATTTTTCTTTTAAACTTAAGGCCGGACTTCTTCCACCATAGATCTGCGTCTTTGCCATAATGTTGAAGTGATTGCTGCAGTCATGTGCTGGGCACTGCCTTATTCGAAGATGAGACTTTTTCAAGAATGAGATGAAAGTGTTCATCTGCGTGCAGTCACAGGTGTCGCACGTGAATTGCTGAGGTCATTTACTGATGCGCGATTTCTGCTTGCGTACGACCGTACCATATCGTGCGGATAAGAAGTCCTGCTGTAAGTAGTTGCAGTATGGACATTCGAAATATGGTTGACTTCATGTATACGGGGTGTGTGCGCACAACATCGCGACGCTTCTTGGTCCTGCGCCAGGCCTCAATCGTTCTTGCCGTAACGAGGCTTGTTGACGCTATCGATGAAGAACTGGCGCACATTGCTGAACAGACCGTACTTTCAGCTTTACCGACCACAAGCGTTGATGGTTCGTTCAATGATTGCTACATCATCTCAACGTTACTCTTGTACAAAGTAGAAGAGATATTTATATGAGTAGGTGTGTGGTGGATTGGCCAATGGCCCAACCATTGTGTCCGATGTTGGAGTTCAGTCCACTTAGGCCATTACGATATGGGGATAGGTTCTGGTGTATATGGATTCTGAAATATCATTGAAAACAAATATTCGGCACCAGTCAGTGAAAAAAGCGTTCAATAGGACGGTGATCTAGATTTGAATTTAGACTATCAGAAAAGGATTGCTCAACTGGAAGGCTGAATTGCAGTAGAAAGAAAGTCGCTTGTCTTGACGTTGGGGGGAGGTGGGGGGGGGGGGGGTGAGAGACTCGAAAAGAAGGTGAAGAGAAATATCAATTCTGCGTACAGGTGTTGTTGGAAAGACTTGAAACCTTCAAATAATTTCAGTCGGTATTTATGCAAAGGTTTTTTAAACCAGCGTGGTAGAATTTATTGAGTACTCCGATATTTCTTTCATTTATGTAAGAAGCAGGCGATGCTTAGAAATTCTTGATGAACTGCTTGGAAGCACATACCTTGCCCACTTCTTCCGCAGCCCATCTAGTTAGGATCTGCTTCTACCACCCGCAGCCAAATGCACCACACAGTTTGGGTCTTAAAATGGATATTCCTACTTGAAAACCCTCATAATTGGCAGCCCATACAGAAGAATTGATGTGGACTTCTTCGTACATAATCAGCGATACCTCTTTAGCAGTCAAATTCTGACACGATTTTTGTCTTTAAGAGGTCATTTCGGAAGATTTATTGATGGATGACATGGCGATTTCGGCGGGGGAAGAACTGGTCACTTCAGTGGCGAATGATATTCTCGCTGAGAGACCCGAAAGATATGTTCGCTCGAAAGATGGTATCGTATGCTACATACCTTTGAATCTTTGTGTCATAATGTGCATCACTTGAGACGTGTTATCCAACGAGAATTTCTTCGTTTCGTAACAGCTCAGCGTCCCAGTCAAAATATTGATGCTGCTAAATTGCGTCGTGAATTTCGACGTTGATCCCACGCTTAACTCGAAGAATGCATGCAGGGTTCGCATTGTTGATGTGCTTCGAGAGTCAGAGAGAGGGACGTGAAGAATGATGTGCAGTCATATCACTGGGCTGCTTATAGTTAGCTGTGCCAAGCAAATGCTGTTCGTTCCAACCACTTGGTGTGCGCACCATTTCCTTCGTATACTGTGGTCATTGATCGACTGAAAGAGCATCGATTAAGACCTTGTATCAAAGTTTGCTGAGTACAAAACCTTGCAGTTCTACCTTGCCAGCCTTCGACAGAAGTGTCCTGTTCTGAGGAAATGTGCTAGTTGACATAATTTCAGGTGGTACTGATGTTGAAATGTATGACAGAAGCTTTCCAAGAAGTGAGGTGGCCAGTAGAAAGATGACCGCCGAAGACAGCTACTCAGAGATCTATGAACAGTATGTTATGGGTCCAAGGCGTGGAAGGAAAGGAGGGACTTATGGTCGAAAACAACCGCCACTTACAATTAAGGGACCTGCACACGGCATCGTTCTGCATTGTAAGCTTTGTCTTTTCTTGTGATCGATTAAACACTAACCAACGAGCCGAATGTTCGTCCCAAGTATTTTCCAAGTTGTCTAGGCATTCTTATTTGATAATGGAGTAAGGTAGCCTCGTTTTGCAACATTATGGAATTCATTGCTCATCGTATATAGCACATGAATGTTCGCATATCTATGCGCAGTTCTTTAGATGTTCAATCAGAGTGGCAGTGTTGGAAGTGCTTACAGCCAAGGTCTTCTTGACCAGTTTCCAGGAGGAAGTGCAACGTTTTCAAAAAATAACTTTATATTCGTGTAGAAAATGAACCTTCGTCTATTCGAAGTATATAAAGACGATGTGAAATTTCGCCAAATTCGCAGCAAAACAGCTGAAAAGAAAATGAGTTGTAAATGCTTAATTTTAGAGCAGCTCAATTTGAATTGGTGCAGCTATCATTTCACTCAGAAATCATGAAGATATTTGTGCCCCAACCTGGTGGTGGGTGCTTGTCATACTCCCTGCGTCTCGAACGTGGCTTCCACGCATGTATGCACATAGTTCACCGTAACTCTACATTAGCTATTGCACTTGTTGCAACTGAGTGGCACAGTGGATGCATAGATTTGTGGAACACTTAACAACGCGTAATTATGTATTCTTGGGCACAGCCCACTCCGCACTTATTAAATTCTCTGAACAGGTTGCGTAATCTAAGGTCCTATAGGTATTCGGCAAAAAGTGTGATAAAATCGCTAACATATTCTAGATGTGCATGTATTGCGGAAATCTTGTATTGCCAACATTTTGATTAATGAAATGATTTTCGTAAGGGAAAGCGTCCGAGAGTATTTTCGAAGCACGTCAAATCTGTGTTACACTGTTGGTCCTATAGTATGAGTGGCGATAAGGGATTTACCTTTAGCAAACTCGAACGAGGCTTGCACATCGGGAACGTTGGAATGTTCAAACTCGAACGTTGTTTGCGAGACGGTGCCTGCTGTGACGATGTCATTCACTCCAGCTGGTAAACGACGGCGAGCAGTTGATAGTTTCGGCTACGGTTTACCCGAAATCGTTGCTCCCAAAGATGTTACTGTGCCCTTGCTGGTTGGGGACCAGCAGGTTGGTATTTTAGGTTTATCTTTTATTTGAATCCCAATCGCATATGAGATTCTTCCTGTCAAATTTGCGATAAGTTTCATAAGTGTTTTTAGATGACGTTCAATTTTTTTTCAAAATTCTTTAATTTCTGCTACCGTTATAAATTTCCGTTTTAAAATCTTGAAGTTTATTGGAAAAGGAGAGGTGAGGGAACCACAAGAAGGAAGGGGGTTGTCATTTTATAAGCCGCATTCGCAGAATCTGTTTTCAATGTGTGTTCGGAACTCAATTCACAAGTACCACGTTACTGGTTTGACAGTCAACTGAGAAGTCGCTGAAATAGTTGAACCCTGTTGTGCATATTTTTCTTCGATATTACGCCTTTTATAAATATATTTGCATTGTCAAGTTTATTAAACTTATTAAGTCATAAGTGTCAAGTGTTGGAGGTTGAATTAACAAGTCTAACTGGTTACGTGTTAATACATAAAGATCAGTGGTCTTTTGAGCAAAGAAGGAACTACAAAATGAAATTAAAGTACTGTGGTGAAACTGAAAAATGGAAAGAGGTAGTGAAGGAATAGAGACGTTATGGTTCTGAAAGGGTGAGAAGCCTGTGCTTATGGTATTTGTGTACGAGTGCTGGTATTGTATATTTGCCCGTCTAGTTGATCACCTTGCAGTTGAGAAATGTGGCTGTATCGAAAGCTTCCTAATGTAGTTTGTGGGATTGAAAGGCTGCCAAACAAAATCATTGTTCCGCAGGTCGTAGTTTAGATGGCTTCGGGATACTTGGAAAGTTATAAAAATTGTTTTAACTTAAAGTGACAGTGTTTCAGATCGAAGGTCCTCCGTTAGCAGTTTCTCTTTGGTTGTCTTTTTATTCATTCACGATCCGTTATAAGTGGATGGTGCAGGAATGGCAAATGATGGCAGGCTGTTGTCAGCCGGTTGGAGCGTAAAAGTCAGGTCCCTACAATTGTCGTCGTAAAGGATGAGTGGGATATAGCGTGACCAAAATTTGAAACGCCTGATGCTTTGTGGCCATCATGATGGTAGCCTTGCCGATTGCGGGGACATAAGTCGGAGAAGGATTATTGAAGGAAAAGATCGTCTGTTTTTAATTCATAAACAGGTGAATATCGACGCAATCTCGCTTCGCGGGCCGTTTACCTTGCAAAAACGAATTAGAAGAGGAGCAGATGACCGATTGATTTGAACTCATATGTCATTCTCTACCTCTTCCACTTGCGGGAACTCGTCTAGCTGCTCCGTTTTCTTTCGCTTCTGCATTACAGAACGAGTTTAACAAGTTTCCAGGCGATGATGGAAAAACCTTTCAAATGTCCTTATTGCGATCATCGAACCAAAGAAAAGAGCGCTGTGGAGAAGCACATCCGGTGTATTCATACGCTCGAAGCTCCTTACAAATGTCGGTATTGTAATCAGGCGTTCAAGGTGCAGAGCAATCTCGTGAGGCATATTCGCGCGCACACAGGTTCGTTTGTTCTCGTGAGGTTTGTCCGCCGCAGCGTTCCCGCAGTTACATATTATAATAGAAAGGATCGAAAGTACTTTGCTAGTAAAGAGGAAGGGATGGAGAGGGAATAATGTGGTACTACACATGCGAATTGTCCCAGTGCACATGCAGCAGGCATATCGTCAACTGCAGCACGTTACCGGCATGCCGTGGCATAAATTCGCAAAGGCAAGCTTATTGTTGGTCCTCATCGGTAATCAGGTCGCGGTCTTTCCCCTCCTCCCCTCCCCAATTTCTATGCGCGGAATTACTGGGAATATTAATTTCCAAACTAGTGTCACCATGTCGAACAGGTTCGTCTTGTAATGATTGTGGCATTCATCGATGTCTTGGTGTTCATCTGTGTGGCAGCAGGTCAGCGTCATAGAACACAGAATTTTTAGGGGAAAAGCCTTATGCTTGCAAGAAGTGTGGTACGACGTACGCCGACAAGAAGAACATGGATGCGCATGTCTTTCGGGAGCATCTAAAAATGAAGCCTCTCGTATGTCCAGAACCAGGATGCCAAGCGAAATTTTGGCGTCAGGATCGTTTTGCGCACCACTGCAGGAAGACGCACGGATTCGAGGCACTCATAACCGATGGGTAGTGGGTTATTACGTTCTCTGTTGTGTTGTGGGAAATCCATCGAAGGTAAGGAGAACAGTGGCTCCGTAGATCTATGAATGAACCCTTCTACATTGAGAGTTGATAATTCACAAACTTCTAGCACTCCTAAGCGGTCTAGCATTTCTAGCACTCTTGAATGCTGGACGGAAGTGCATCGTGCTTGCACATCTGTCTGGTTTTGATGTTTCGTGGGGAATATTGGAGCTGAAGGTTTGCAGTCTGACATTAAGGAGTGCTCATAACGTTTTTTTTTAAATACTTTTAGCTTGAAACTGTTCTGCATCATCTTTTTTCTTCCAATTGTTTAGTGCTGTCTGATTTCTTACCAGCCTTGGTGCGGACGCTTCTCCCTTCATCGGGGCTGTCTGTTTGATTCATATCGGTTTGTACGTCATGCTATAGTCGCGAGTGGTTGGAAAGGAAAGAGGAAAAGGGGTTTTTTATTTCTTCGAAAGTCGGCTACTAGAACTACACTTTATGTATCACTCCTCGCTAGGGATATTTGCAATTTTTCTTCATACAAGTGTTTTTATTTATACATTTTTCGAGAATTTCCATAGTGGGAAATACGAAGCCGTTCATCCCTTCATGCTCAACACGTCTGAGTATTAGCATTGCACTTCACTTGGTCATTCCGCAACCATTTATGCCTCTAGTGGTTGGTACTGTCTGCTTCATCTTCACAGACTTGTCGCAGACCGAGTCGTGGGGATTTAGTTTGGAAAAGATTGGCTCTGCGTTCTGTTGTTTCCGTAGTTATCTTTTATTAATTCTGCAACAAATTTAGCAGATCGAGTCGCATTTAAAAGGCTCGCAACAGAAATACGACAAAGTGAGTTTACATGGGAATCGGGCAATTTAGCAGATCGAGTCGCATTTAAAAGGCTCGCAACAGAAATACGACAAAGTGAGTTTACATGGGAATCGGGCTTTTTTGCAACTGCTTGATGTTCCATTGTGTGGCGCCCTATCGCACAATTATTTCATTACTACAGTGGTCTTACATTGCCGATGAAATCTGTCTACAATGTTCCCCTCTTTTGTTCACCGCCTCCGCTCAGTGTTCTCTTTTCTATTTACCGCTAGATATGCCACGAATTTTTTATAACATTACAAACAACATTTGCGAACCGCGTCGTCTTAGTTGCATTTGCATGAACCGAGCATGTTGCGATTATGAGACAGGCTGGCCGGGGCGGCTCATTTTGCTGGTAGAGGGGGATGCCGTCAAGAAGTGGTGTGATTGGGGTTGAAGGCCCAAAACGACAGCAACATGCAACAAGCACAAATGACTTTATTCGAGATGAAAGAAAAAGAAACGGCAGGAAGATTTTGCAGCCGGATGCTCTAAATATGAACAGTAAAGGTGTCCGACTGGATCCGTTCTGCACCTGCACCGTTTTTTATTGCCTCCTGGACTGTTCCAACTTCCACCGCGAAATTTCATTTGCGAACCCTGGCAGTGACTGGAAAGTCTCCTCTGGTTACACCTCACTGTGCATTATGGCTCGCTTGGCATAATTCCCTCTTCTTTGAGTAATCGGACAGATGTCAGCCGATGCAGTGTACAGCTAAGCATTGAGAACAGAGTGTGACGTGGCTACCGACTAATCAAGAAAGGCGGAGTTTGGAATGATAAACGCGGTTGTGGCGTTGCTACCAATTTCCAGCTGCCCGTCACTGCTGCTCATTTTCAAAAGCCATGTCTGGCGAAATGAACACAGAATGAAGGGACCAGTGAACGAACGGTGGATAATGCGATTGATGTGAGAGTGACCTTGAATGCGGAGGTGCCTCGCAGAAAGGGCGGAAGAGAATTCGGAAAAAAACCGTCATGGAGTGACGCAAACAAGCGAAAGCAAATCACAATCACAGATGAGCACAACACTTTCATATAAGAGCAAAAGCGCTTGGATAATATCAAAAAGCCGCAGTCCGCACTCTCTTCCCCTCCCTTTCTCGCTGTGCACCGATAATATAAAGTCTAGCGGACAAATTCAGAAACCTTGAGGCAAAATCAGACAACTCCAAAACTTGCCTTTAGATTGGCGCTCGTGGACGAGACGTTGGCTGTTTTATCGGTGCTTATTTAGAAAACAACAGCCAAATTGCTACTCTTCTGCGCGCTTTTATAAATTTGTTCACATTTTCATCATTTTCGAAAGGAGTTAAAACGTTGCTCAGTCAAGTGAGGGAATGCAAACGCACAAGTCACGCCAGCTCCCCTACTTCCCAACTTGTTTTTATTGGCGGGAAGTGAGCGAAAAACGTTGCTTAGTCAAGTGAGGGAATGCAAACGCACAAGTCACGCCAGCTCCCCTACTTCCCAACTTGTTTTTATTGGCGGGAAGTGAGCGAAAAACGTTGCTCAGTCAAGTGAGGGAATGCAAACGCACAAGTCACGCCAGCTCCCCTACTTCCCAACTTGTTTTTATTGGCGGGAAGTGAGCGAAAAACGTTGCTTAGTCAAGTGAGGGAATGCAAACGCACAAGTCACGCCAGCTCCCCTACTTCCCAACTTGTTTTTATTGGCGGGAAGTGAGCGAAAATTTGCAGTTGTGAGCGGAGACACTTGCGACTATGCATCAAGAGCATCTCGTGTTTTATCACGCCCACGGCAAAGAATCGAGCAAAGATGTGAAAACATGAGGCCGTGCATTAAAAAAATCAGCAAAACACAAACGGTTGTGGAAGTGCCGTCAGAGAAAATGGAAGTAATAAAAGTCGAAAATGCTTTATAAGGCTGTACTTGGAAGTGAAACGATTCTTACACAGCTCCCTTCGAAATAGAGATGGGAAGAGGCTATGAGGCGGAAGAAAGGTGTTAGCAAACTTCGCCAAGGAATATGCAACTCAACATCGAGAAGTGAATAGGCAAAGAGAACGAAAACACACGACGTCAAAATGAAAAACCAAACCTCTCATACATACAATACGACTGCTCTCAGTTACACTTCGGCGGCAGGTGGGACAAACGGCAGATACCACTACAAAACTTTCGAATTTCAACAGTTTAAGGCTCAAAAGAAACACATGCATTGGTGAAACAAAAAATGCCGAGGTGCGATAACGATAGAGATACTCACAAAAGCCTAATCCCCGTGCACAATCAGCTTGCTGCCAAAGTTGAGTAAGCTTAAAGCAAACGATGAGAGTTCTTTCAGAATATGATGCACTAAAATGAATGTATAACCTGCGAAGAACATGTGTCGATAAAGATCACAGATTACCACTCGAATAAACCAACAACAGAAGAGTGAAGCAGCACGAACAGATAATATCAACATGTGGAACGTAACAATCACAACCAAGTTTTCACCATATCAAAGAAAAGCTCCAATGCGAGGCCGCCAAATGCTATGTTCTTGCTCTGAACCTACTAAATCACGGCTGACAACATGCCTTTCCCTTTATTTTTAAAGACCAACATAAAATGGAAACTATCCCTTTTCCTACGAACTCTTGTCCAAAAAAACGTGCTCAGCATATTTTCCTCGCTCCGTTTTGACTTTTTTATACGAAGTCATCCTTCGCCGCGTCCAATAATTATAACCTCTTAGCCTCACATTTGGGAACTTCTGAATCGCCAGTACATCATCAAAATGGCGCTGGACTTTACTACAACAATCAGTTAGTACAAACGGCCTTTTGCATCGTCAAGGAAGGAGGTGAAACCGTTTTTGGCGTTACTCATAAAGACTTCGAGGTAATTTCTACAGTTTCCTGAATCATCCTAGAGCTAGGCGCGCCGTACTAATTAATTGTTGCACTAATTAACTAGAAAAGAGGAGATGTGATATGGAAGACAGGAATGCTAAACGCTCAACTAGTGCACTGAAAATACGAAATTTTCCACCACAAAAAATGGAGAGGGGATTTCCCGTAGTATCAGCTTTCACCTGCTAATCAAGTTTTTCAGCAGAAGATATCTGAAAGGTGAGGAGCTAGAAAAGGTCAGCTACCACCTGAAATTAAAACAATTTCCAGAAGAACAGAAAGATGAACACAATTTTGGTCAGAAGAATACGGTTAGCAGGTTTCTAGAACCAAACGCAAATTGCAAACATTGAAGCGGTTAAACGACCTCTGCGACTGTGCCGACAGAGCAAAAACAAACATCGCACTGACTTGGCAGAAACGGAATGAGAATCCTCCCCAACTTGTTTACCGTCTGGGAACTTTCTCACAACTGATAATCGGTGAACGTAAACCTTGCAGTATTCGCACAGGGATGCTCAACGTCTTTCAGTGATTCTGTTTGGTAGTGTGGTCAAAGGCGGAGGCAGCAGGACGCACTCTTCCAAAACTTTGGTGCTGATGGTGCATTAAAATTTAACCAGTGGTGCTGTTTCTCCTGAACGTAACAGAAGTGGACATCTCTTCCAGATTCTGGAGCTGGCTACGCCTTTGGTCATAGCCGTTGTATTTCCATAGACCGCAGGAACGTTCTAGTGGACTCAGCTAGCAGCAAAAATGTTCAACAGAATGTTTCCGGAACAAAACTAACCCGAGAACCATCAAACAGAAGTGACTGTGTTGGTGGACGATATCGAGAACCCCCTTCTCGGACGAACATCGGCTGGAATATGCAAACATTCAACAAAAGAAGAGATCCGCAAGTGCTTCCACGATGTGCGATTTTATAATCTGTTCATTCCATGAACCAACCATTATCCGCGAATTAGTGGTGGACTATGCATTCATATTTTAACTAATCCGAGTGTTCGCATAAACATCAGGCTGAACATATAGCTGCTTTTTGCAGTGCGATAAGATATGGTCCAATCAATTGTAAAATAAATGCACGTTTTTAACATTCTTAAGAGTCCGTAACTCCTTTCAAAGCAAAATCCGCGCCGGAGATCATATTACGATGTGTTTTATACCCAACGCATTCTCATTATATGATTTGTAGCCTCGCATGATAAACTCAGCATGGCGCAAATAAATTTCCAGAAAAAAAAAGGTCATCCAAAAGTCTACCAGTTGGGACACTTGCTTGTCTGTCTGGTTCACTTCAGCACAACTGCTGCAAAGAAAAATGAAGAACATGCATCAAAACCTTGTGCGATACCTCGTCATCGATGGGTAATTGATATTGGTCAATCATCTCACGCAACGACTCAGTCAAATCGTGGTTCGCAAATGATACGTTGTCTGCGCTGCAATGCAAACAAACAACGAGTAAACGTATTTACTTTCTGGGACATTACGGCTGCTATATAGAGCGTTCAAGGTGAGTATCGTAAAGCCTGAAATATAACGCCTTGGATTCATAAATCCCAACTTTCTAAAGTAGGTAGAGACCGGAGGAATATTGCAGCCGACATATTTGCTGCGAAAATTCGATGGCCAGTTTACTGCACCTATTTACGCCGCATTAAGTTACGACTCTAGTGCTCTAAGAAGCAATCAAGATACCAGACAGTCTCACATGAATGGCGGCAATACCAAGTGGGACCGATTAAAATAACAATCAGCGAATACAGTAGGCAAATGTTGCTTTACAGATTTCTAAAGGTGAGTCGCCGATCTTAGAATTTTGATGACAACGTTTTCCTCATTCGGGGTTTTTGTAGGCTTGTGCTCCTTCCTTCACCTTCACTCTCAGCAGAGTTTGTGTTCAAATCTGTTCCCGACATACTCCTTACCGTCAGTTAAGATCACACAAAATACTGCTATTTACATGGCCCTTCTTCGGAAGCGCAGTGCTTCCCTGTCAAAGCGCATTTTTGAAGAGGCGGAAAGCGACGTACAAGTTTGCTCAACAGCAAAGAGCAGAACGGATGACGGCTTTCCATTTTTATTTACTGCTTATGCAGAAATCTGCCAGCACGTATCAAATTATGCAGGTGGAGGTTACAGACGAACGCGGACGAGCTTCAAGCCGCACAGCGTGTGCTGTTGGATGAAAGTGCGTCGCAGTGGTTGATTTTGTTAGAGAAAGAAAAACGAAAGAAGAAACACCAAGACAGACAAACTTTGTAGAGTCGAAGAGTGCAACGTCTTTGATGCGTCGGCAAATCGTTTTGTTCAGATCTGCATCGAAAAGTGGAATACCGAACACACAATCCAGAATAACAAAGTCGGATAATGATTCTCCCGGCAGCAGAGAAGTGCGTTTTGATGATACCTTCCTAGAGTCATATCTTGATGTTCTGTTTCTTCGATGAAACCTCCACTGTTCTCAGGGACCACTAACGAAGATACGAACTTCCCTGGATCTCGAATTAAGAAAAATTCATCGTGACACTTAATTCATTTCATTCTCTCCACTTTTTCAGCTCAAGTAAACATAACCATTTTCCGTGGATTGCAGCAACCTCTAGCGCATTTCCATTTTGCCAATTTGACGTCAAATAATAAACAGTCATCTTAAACAAATCGTATCCATTATCACTTCATCCATTCAACAGAGCAAAAAATTTTGCTCCTTAAGGATACAATAAGAAAATATGTGTCGATAAGGAAGTATGTGTAAACAGCAAATACTATTCATGTGTACATGACAACAAATGTCGAAGCAAACCTGGGATCCTTGCTAACCAGGTTGCTATTTCCTACTGTATTACTCGGCGCCGGCGGATCAATATTCTTCAACTTCTTATACCTCCTCTTCAGAAGAACGACGTAACCGCAAAAGGCATCAAGACTCAACTTTTCGCGTAGTCTCTTCACTGATGGATGCGAAGCAAAACAGTCTGCAAGACGAGAAAAACGGATTAAGGGAAGAACATTCGAAGAATCGAACACCTTAATGAAACTTAAATCAACCCTATGAAGTTGGAGATCTACAATTTCACCTTCCGGACAAAAAAGTGCAATTTAAAATCGACGTTTCTATCTTTGTCCGATTTCACTGTTATCTCCCTAAAGAAATGTGCATAACCAACTTTCTTGATCTATTTGCTATATCGCATGCTACGTCCAAATTTGAAGAATGATATGCCTTCATCACTCTCTTTTGATATCAACGTCAAATAACGACTGCGAATGCTGTTGTGCAAAAAATAATACCTTTTGCATCGTCACTTCCTTTCTCATATGGAAACGGAACGTTTACAACTTCAGAATCATCCACTACTATGCTATATTCCTGAAAAAAGATCTCAATAATACAAGATACAATTCCGTTCACGGGTAATATGGAAGTCATTATCGCATACGACGCCATCGTAAAATGCAGCACATACATTCCCCTCCGTCAAAACAACTTGCCAAGCTGAAAGACGAAGACGCGCTGTCTTTGAGGGCCTTCCTTCAACGCCATCTATCCTCACATCGATAATTATGTGAAATTTTCGAAAAACAATCGGAGGCACCGCTAAAAGTCTCTGGTCGCAATTATGCAATAATGCATATATAAATAGAACGTTTCAGGCGTGAACATTTCAGCTGGAATATTGCAAATCTCCTTTGACATATAGCAAAAAAATCTCCTTTGTCTCCACTTCTAGGCGAACATATCTGTGACTTCCCTGAGTTCAAGCACTTACCACTTGTCCTATCAACTATGTGCACATACAATGTTGCAGAACTTTGCAACCCGGAAAAACCAATAAGTAAGATCGTTACAGTTTCATCCATCCGCAAAATATCTCCTTTCCCACATCGCAGTCGTGAAAAGACGGCGATAGAGTAAGAGGAGGTGAACAACCCACCCCTCTCCTCCCTTCTTTTTCCACCCAGAAGTACTAGGTGAACAAGCCGAAATATTTTTCTATATCTATCTGGTTCAACATTCCACAATAGGCAGCCCATTACTAGCCAGTTGATTCGACCGCTGTGTACGCATCATTTCGAATTTGCAAGTTTATAGCCGTCAAATTCACAAGTCTGCGAATCGTTCGAAAATGTATTAAAAACTACGAAAGTTCTCAAATTTATCCATAAGTTCTTAAAAGCGAAAGTTTAAACAAAGCAGAACAGCAGCAATGACATAAAAACTTCAGAATAAGAGGAACCTGCACGAAAACGGCATGCGTTTGTAAGGTATCATTGAGCGTCGATAAGCAGCAGTCATTTGAAACAATAACCGGCTCATGCGCCGCAGTCGTTAACAATAGACGGTTTGACGCCCAAAAAACACGCGGCAGGCTACATAGCCTAGTCCCCTTAGGAATATACATCGAAACGGGGCCTTCACTTAACATTGTGTAGAGGTACAACCGAAACCACGAAGAACAAACCTGAAAAAAGACATCACAGTATCTGTGCTTCAACTGAGAGTAGCCGGTAGTGGATGGCAAAATCGAGAACAAAGTAGAGCAACATTCATGTTAAATTAGAAGTTCAAGAGATAAAAAACAATCAAAAAAAAAGATGAAATGTGTGAACCTCAGCAACCGCAGGACCGAAATGCGGCACCGAAGGATTTGACAGTGGACACGCTTCAGCGCACAGAGGTGCCATTGACACCAGCAACCTAAACGATGCACATAAATAGCATTAAAGCAATAATGGAATCGTTCTAAAAGCGAACGGTGAAAACTTCTGGCATTCCATGCAAAATAGTGTCACAACTGAAAATTCACAGCAGGAAACTACTCCTAAATATCCGCCAACATGGTGCGAAATCTGTGCATTCAGACATCTTTTATTGCACTTCCAAACGACAAAACAAATTTTAAAAAACATGACGTGACGATCGTATAACAAAGAGAAATAAAAAACATATACAGAGCTCTTAACGAACTACCGTCATACAATTTCTCCGAAGTAAGTTGTAAGCATAAATAATATAAGACGAAGAAAACGGCTTCTCTTTGCGTTTTGCACTTCATGTTTAAAAACACACAGACATTCATACTTATTAGTTCTACCCTCCTTTTGTATCACTTATATAGTAAACCACACCAAGATGCACTGAATGAGGTATCTAGAATGGAAGGCAGTGGTGATGAAAATCGGGTGACAAGAAAAGCATGCCGATAAGTCCTGCTGATGAGTCGAAGCCGAGTTGCATGGTCAAGTGAGAGAAGACTTTCGCCACGAATCAAGTCCAGTTCGCTGCGCTGTCGTAACGCACGTATCGTCACTAGCAATGCATGAGCATGCTCCGAATAACGTTGTGCCTCACCTTCGACGAACTGCCTCACCTTAAATTCAAATACGCTATTACGCTTGAATACAGTATAGGAAAAATATACTTCTTTATTCACACCTGTCAGTTGCTGCAAGCATATAGAATAAATACCAAACGACATTCACAGTCAATTTCCTTTATTTTCAAATGAACAAAGAGATAATCGCTCAACATCGCCAATTAGCCGCATGATCAATATTTAGTGACACAATCTTCGAAAACAACTCTCCAGGACATTCAATAGGCTTGTAATCAATATAAAAAAAGACCCATGATATTCGGCTCATATGTAGACTATTTTACGGAAGATGTGAATTCTTTCGGACGGAACAGAGCACTAAAGAATTGCATCCGATCATTCTATTCTTACGACGATGATAATGCTAACGTGAAGCAATTCGATATGGACAAAAAACGAAGACCACATACGCGACAAAACTGAAGAAACGAAAAAAACAAAAATGCATATATCGAGACCTTGCTCTACTTTTCTTAAACGAAATCAAAACCGAAATCAGCTCATTACCGGCTGCCACCAAATTCAAATCACATCGGGAACTCCAGTCTCTAATCATAGCGATCTAAATCACAAAGTATTTTCTCATACAAATGAAAACAACTTAGGCATCACATTACTATTTTCTCTTCATTAAAATTGCCGTTAATGAGTTATATAATTTCATATTGTCCAATTAAGTTGATGTAATCAAGGATGCGTAATTAACCGTGTCACAATACGCTGCAAAAAAAAAAAAAAAAGAAAATACGTTTTGGAGCTCGTCGACAAAACTGTCCAACGCTTCGTCACTCAACTTGCCCACTTCGAAAAGTGTCACCGCGTGATTCTTTAGTGACTGAAATAAATACCATCGAATACTTCGAAATATGGCATTCTGATATAAAGTCAAATGTAATATTAACAAAATGAAAAAAACATTATGAACACACTCAAAAGAGGTCCATAAACATGCGATGCAAATCACTAAAAAGCGTGATCCAACATTTTTTCAGTAATAAAACGATAAGCACTAAACAGAATATCAAAAAATAAAAGAAGTGAACTCACCGCAGAAAGATTGCCCATCATAAGAAAGGCAGTGAGAGTTGAATCAAACAGAAATGCGATACGCTTCACACCTTCTGATTGTCCAATAGGAGTGGGTGTGGCCAAAGGTGGTGCCTGAAATACGCAACCGCAATATCTCGAAACAACTGGATAACTAAAGGCTCAAAAAACGAAGAGAAAATAATAAAATCTCGTAGATTTGACTAACACATAAAGCCTTTTGACCCTTTTCTGCTTCAAGGTAGTATAGATATCATGTGGAAAATGCTGTGCCTACATATTTTACAATTATATATAATACAATTAACAGAAATGATCCGAGCAGATCAGGCTACCCAACGGAAGAAGCAGGCGAAAGTAAATAGACGTGAGAAGGACGATAAATGACACGGCGACATAACCAGTTAAATCGTAAATAATATGCAGAGAAAAAAGTGGAGATCGGTCTTGACGGCAGTTGAAAATGATAAAAACAGATCTGCAGTTACTTGAAGTGCTCAGGGAATGCCACTTCTAATCATCTAGGAGAATAGGAACACCTCTGGTGGGAGAATTCGGTCGCCAC
Organism: Toxascaris leonina; assembly: GCA_022844705.1. Taxonomy (NCBI): domain Eukaryota; kingdom Metazoa; phylum Nematoda; class Chromadorea; order Rhabditida; family Ascarididae; genus Toxascaris; species Toxascaris leonina. The sequence continues at coordinate 7,677 of JAARMF010000743.1, read as the reverse complement.
AGCATCAGTTCAGGTGAAGCGTTTTGGACGTTGACGTCCTATTCTGTTATATCTAGAAGTAACAGGAAAGAAAAGCAGTACGCCACAAATGATTAGGTATTCTATTTGCATCCTCTACATGCAAGGAAAATAATCTAAACCCAATGGCCACGTATGGACTCTTCTTCCTTTGTATAGACCCCCTCCTAGCACGCTGCACCTGGCTTGTGAACTAGTGGGGCACGACTAGTCCCGGTGATTTCGTAACGGCTCGAAGCAAGAAGAAGGGAACACCTTCACAAGTATAGTGGCCAGTTTCTATATTCTAGACAGAATGGAATCTCCTCTCTCACTTTATCAACACGAAGACGGGTTACCGGTATGGTACAAGATGCCGACGGATCTGTTGGCGAAAGTATTGAATCAGCAGAGTTGAACTCCTTCTCGTCCTCATCATCGACGCCCCCAGGAGACGCAAACGAAGTTGGCAAATCACCAAGTTCTGTTGTGATCGTCGTCATAGATGATTCCAAGCTATAAACAAAATTAACACCACTGATCACAACAACAACAAGACTAGTCGTACAGTAAAAAACTGAAGCGATCGGTCCACGCAAAATAGATACTTTCTTCATAATCATCGACTGGGCCAACATACAAGAATTGGCTTCAGCTCCTCATTCAGACATGAATCAACTCCTTTCCTATCCCCTCCATCTCAGCGCAGATTTTGATATGCAGTTTTTAGAAAGTCACTCAAGGAAGTCTCAGACAGACAAACATTCATCCTACAAGCTAACTCGTCTTCGAAATTGTGATAAGACATAACATCAAATCGTATGCCGCACGGCTTTAGATGTTCGAAAAAACGCCACGATGGTGCGTACGAGAAAGTACTTGCTAGGCGGTACTCTTATATTGATCAGACATCCAGCATCTTTTGCGCATGAGAATATGCACAGCCACTTAGTCGATCTTAACATCTGCGCAAGAAAAATGGGAAAGAACGGGCTAATATGCGCACAATTCATTAAATAATACAAAGTAAGCAATTTTTATCAGCTTTAAGGGATTGCACTGAAGAATTCCATTAAAGCTCCCCTTGTCCCTCTTCCTTCTTTCGCCCTCCTCTCATCTCCAAAAACACCACAAATGTGTGCTGATATTCAAACGGTAAACCTATACAGGGCAAATTATTGTACCTAGATGCAGCTAAAAATATGCCTATTAAGATAACAAACACATCTCAGAATTCTCTCGATTCGTCTCAAATAAATATACGGGGTGCATTTCAGATAGTGCAATATTTCAAACGCGCAAAGCTTGAAAAGAATATAAATCCACATGCCAGAATACGAGAACAATGAAGGCTCTCTGAATTTCGATGTTTCTTTCAATATCTTTTTCCTTTCAAAATCCTCAGAACTGCCTCCACTGCGTGTGCACGTGAGACGGATTAGAACACTTACTCTGCAACTACCATGTGACTTCCCCATGTGCTATGAAGCACAGCGTTCTCGAGACCTGTTACTCGCTTCTTGGCGAACCCCAATCGACAAAACACGGAAACCGCATTCTTCACTAACTGCATGTCGATATCCAGCATCTCAGATAGCTGAATTACAAACAAGGAGTAAGGGTTCATAGAAAACCACGCATTTAAAGGAACATGTGAATGAATATAAGGATTGATAGCTGAAAGTTTGGCTGATTGAAGAATGAGTTTGCGACCAATTACTTGAGCACCAAATAAGTTGGCAAATAAGCCGGTATAGCGATGAATGTTCAACTGCGGTAATCATGGCTAAGATCGGCAAGGATGTACTGCGATCTGCGTCTCAAGCAGCCATTGATGGAGGTACGCATGCTGAGTGAATCTTGATGCATCTTAATTCCTGTTGGAATATACTTACTATGCACGAGGAGTCGCTTTTAGGTTTCCTTTAATCCCTTTTAGGACTTAGGAATCGACAACCACGATGGTACTCAAAATTAATTTTAGCCTTCTTTTACCTTCTGATAAAACTGAACCTGTATCATGCCGACATTTTTTAACCAAAAAAATAATCCACAGATAAATTGACGCTTTGTCAATCGCACTCTACTAATGCAATTGTCGTTTACAAACCATCTGCGAAAATTTTCGCGAAGAAATCAACGTAAGTAAAATCGAAATGAAAATCACAGACGAACCCATATATGCACACGCAAACCTTTCCCTCCCCTTTTCGACTCCAACTAAAAGAGCAGATAGTCGAAAATTTTGGCATATTCTGGAGATGCGCTGCACTCAGAATAGAGTTAACACGCATAGGAAGTGAATGAAAAACAACGACGGAAAATTTTAGACACTTCGAAGGAAAATGTAGTAGATATCAAAGATCATCGGCTGTGGGTCACTGTTGAAAAACTATCACCACCATTATTAATTATCAATTTCAGTACGAAGCAATGACCTCATACATATNAAGGATAGACAGGGAGAAGGGGGGGGGGGGGGGGGGGGGGGGGGGGGGATATAAAGCAAAGCTCAAATTTCCAGCAAAATACGTAACGGGTTGCAAAATCTTGTCTAAACAACCAAGTAACAAAACTTTTCAAGTACTTGGAAGGAGACGGGGGGGAGGGGGGGAGGGACATCGTACGCAAACAAGCCACAAAACCTGTCAACTAATTTGCGGCATTCAGTTCGCAAAGCAGTAGAACACTGAGATCACGAGCCAATCAATCGGTCGACGACTCACAAGGGAGGCAGCATAACAGCCATAAGCCAATATCTGCGCATTTTTGGAAAAAAAAATGGAACTAGAGAGAAGTATAAAACTGTTGACGAATTTATATTCAAATGTCTGTTAAAGACGTTCGCCCGCGGAATCAGTGATTTCGTTTCCACTATCGTTGCTTTTACAGTACAAAGTAATGCAAACTGACAAGACGAATGAACCGCAGAAAAAGATTTCGCCATTCACCTCTTTGACAGTGGTTTGCTCGTCAATTGCAACGAATATCTGGTAGAGAAGATTCTCGAAATAGTCCCCCATTACCCGATTCATCACAAAGCCGTCTAACGTTGGCACTGAAATCTTTTCATTGCATTTCACTAAATGAACAGTTTATAATTCAATAGACATTTTTGTGTGCTGGAGGTTAAACATGGCAATAGCCAATCCTAACAAAAAGTAGAAGAAATACAACCAGAGGCAGCACATTACCTCTTATCAAGGTTTTATCGACTAGGCACCAATTTTCACATCTGCTCCCTAACAGCACAAAGAGCACAACGGGACTTGGGTTAAGGCAGCTTTCGAGAAGAAAACCATAAATCCGACAAAAAAAAAAGAAAGAAAGAAAACAGGCAAGTCAAACAATAAAGGATGGCGACGGTTGCAGTAAAGACCATCACATACAGCCAACCATAATAAGCACTCAGATTATTTCTGCAAACAACAACCAAGGTGCTTCCTTACCTCGTCGACAATAATTGCTAACGATAAATTACCGAAGATGAAGTCATCATCCTTAACCGGCACGTCGAGATAAGTGAGTCCTCGATTGTATAAACTCTGAACGAGTGAAGCGTCGAGTGTTCCAGCCAGTTGGGGACCTTCATCGAGAAGCAAATCCAGCACATCCTTCTCATCCTTTGAGAGTAGCTGCAACCTTTGTGCTACATGAAGTAACAGCCCCATACTTAACCTGCCGCCAAATTTAAGCTCTAACTTTCATGTCGCATGCTTAACCGCGCTAGAATACAACAACAGACGAGAAGCATTAGTCAACGCACGAAAAACACCCCTTAAAACGTTTAATTTTTCATGCCTGTTACTATCCACCTTCAACGTAGTCAGTTTGATGCTCGAACAGTACAAGTCACTACTGTACAATAGTACTTTCTCATGCGACCCCTCCTCTTCTCACGGTAACCCTTTCATTCGAATCTCCTTACAGTGCTACACTATGCTCAAAGCAATGGATTCTTCTCGACTTTTGCACCAATGAAGAGCACAGAAGAAAAAACAGGTCGAACGTAAATATATAGAGTAGCAAAAGACAACCTCGAAAATGTTTGCAAAATGCTTCCATAGCATAGAATTCAAGTTAGATTTCACCTACCAATTTGGAACAAGAAAAGACTTACCTTAACATCACTCTCAAGAATGCTGCCAGGACAAAGCAACCACCATGGTTCAATGGGTACGGCAACTGGTTTGGCGGGCAACAACTCACGCAGCGACCGATTTCGTCGGAATAGCTTGCGATTACAGCGATTCTGATTCATCAGGTCGATATATTGATTGCGACCGATTCCCAATAACCGCATCGCATCTGCGGCCGCAAAATTCGGCAACGCATCATAACTTTTCTCTGCATTCATCAAACCCTATAAATGCAATTCACGTACTCCCACTGGATATCTATTCAATGCTCACACAGACACCGTAAATACAGCTATTTCCTTGTATCGCGTACAAAGATACTGTGTATTTAGGGTTCATTCATCACACCCAATCGACGTTCTAAGATACGAATATGATATGGAAAATATCGGAGATCCGCTCTTCAATCGAATTCATCACAAAATACTTTTAAACAACTATACGAGATCTTTGAAGTTTCCAATTAAAAAACACTGCAAAAATAATTAATGTAATCGTTTTTAAGATACTCTGACCGGAGTGCTGTGGGGTGGAACTGTTGACATCCTCTTCCCCACTTCCATCCTCTCTCTACAAAAACCACATTTATATCAATACATAAATGAAAGATATACGCACAATAAAACACCACTAATAACGACAGGTCAAAGGTCACGTTGCAAGTTTTAGTATTTCGCGAATACATTCGCTACACTCCCCTCTCAAACAACAAATTCAGGTTAACGATTAAAAAAAATTCACCATCATAATATTAATATAATAATTGAAGGGCGTCACTCGGAGCTCGCGAACCACAATATCGGACAAGTGATATGGATAGAGCATAAGATGTGTCTCACTGTACTTCAGCACAATATCGTAATACATTTCCTCATTTTTCTTCACATGTCTTACTGAAACATACAATGTAATGCCCAGTGGCAACTGACTCAGACACCACTGACCACCAAAACCGACCGCTGATGAATCCGTACAGTAAGGTACGAACAAGACCCATGGACGGTCATATGATATTGCTGAGTGCGCTTTACTGCCTCCAAGCTTACTTCAATTGACTGCCTGTAAACTTTGTAAGTGCAAAATATAAAATGTCTTCCTGCGACTTCCTGCAAAATATAAAATGTCTGATATGCTTCATCCAATTTTTGATCGATCATCGCGTAAAGATTGCCCCCGATCGCCTTTAACTTAAGCAGACCTGGAGCCGAACAGTGGAATTTCCCGGCTCTGTTCCCTCACAAAACGTTAGCTCTGCCCCGTTCCGAAAGCACCGTTTCGACTAGCATGCACACTGTCCACCAGTGTTCGTTTGCATATTATTTAACCTTAAGCCCAACTCTGGCCATCTAGCATACTTCATGGGCATATGGGCCAGCCCTCACATCTCAAATGCATCTTTCTCACGCATGATGGTGCAATTTTACTGAGACATATCTACATTCGCATGCTGGTTCTTTTTTAGAGCAAGTACACAAGGTCCTTTTGAAAGAACGTTCGCTAGTAAGTCGCAAACTTAGCAATTCCCTCCACACCATCATTTAGGAGCGCTAAGCTTTGCAAACCCATGCAAGATATGTCATATTACGGAATGAACCATCCAAAATACGACAAGTTGGTTGCTCAACAGTTACATATAAGCGCAAAATCTCGTACTTTAAAGACATACCTATATTTCCTTTATATCTCAGCTGGTTTTTAATTGAGTACTCGAGAATGAGCTTGTCGTATTCCCTTTGCGAATTGCCCAGCACAATGCGTACCTCCTCGGGCAATTTTGTCCAAACCACATTCTGTCGTATAAACTGTTCCACCTCTTTACCTGACATGCAACCTGCAAAAGAAAACCGCATCACACCCCATCAACGCTTTCAACAACACTTTTATACAGCAAGTGTTACACTACATTGTTCAACAGCAAATCAGCAAGCACGCAGGAAAGAAGAAAAATTTACTTTCTGCATCCCCGACTAAATCTCTTCCTGATGAGAACCGGAAATGAAATTGAAGCCGAACATAACTAACTCCACGATACTTCGTATCAGCCAAATGAGGTCTGCAGCCCCGTCGGGCCCGAGTTTAACGCAGCTCTGCACGTTTTGAGCCAAACCTGGTGCCGGATTTGTCTGCGACCAGAACTGCTATCGGATTTACTGCAAACTTCACATCTGCATCATGTTTCCTGATACTGGGAATGCAATGCAATCAGCTGTTAAAAGAAGGGGACATTTTCACACCAAACGGCACACCGTACGTATCCCAATGCTGTCGTCTATCGTTCACAATTGGCGCAATTCCAATAATAACAGAGTGTTTAACACAAACTACTGTAGACCTCTTTTGAACGAATTCGTGGCTTCATTCTTCGATTTCAGCAATAAAAAATGGGCCAAGGGATCTTCTTGGATTGTAATGGGAGTTTTGGATGTGATCTTGCCGGAGCTGCGATCTTATCAGCGCAGAGGAGCTGAATTAGCACAACGCTAGCAAAAAAACCATGATTTAAAACGCGCGGTGAACTACTTGTCTAATATTGATTACGTCTATTCTGTACACCAGAAGAGCATTAATTTTTTTAGCCTCTCATTTCGATTTATTTCTCAACGGTTAGACCGAGGAAGCTGAAATTTCGCATACAGGTATAATTTGCAAGTAAAAGAAGATCGCTAGTTTTTAAAAGCTTTGATACGCGACAATTTTCCTTAACGTTGACGTAGATCGATGGAATTTGGAATATAAGTCAGTGGGCCGCATCTACTCTTTCGGATTGTTGGCCAGTCAGATTGGTTGAAGTTCCCATCAAAATGCAAAATGCGGNTGTTTGTTGGAGACTTTGGAGGATTGGTTTAAGTTGACTGAACGCACTATGTTCAGAAAGTGAGAGACAACATTGCGTTTGATGAGGGTGGTGAACTACTTCTGGGATGCATATGGATTCTGGGATGACTGTCCGGAATGTGAAAGTAAATCCAGAAGTTCCTGGTCCCCTATATAAAAATAATGGGAAAATGTTCTTGCACGCCTAGATTTCCATAGGACCTGTGGGGAATGCATGACCCCTGCCAGTTTCGCGAAAGGTGATAGAGAATCCATCGATCCGGAAAATTTATCCTATGGGAATCCGGAATTCACACACTCGGCCATAACTCTCCAGCCGCTCAAACAATCCGAACTAAACTTGGATAGGATAAGTTATTACGGCACCTGGAGCACTCTAACACGCATATGCGAAATTTTCCTGGATATGCAAATTTATGCCCGTATTGCATTTCACCATCACAGATTCTTCCCGCCCTGTTCTTTAGACATTTGACTCCACTGGGCGAGAATCTAACAGTACACTTCAAAGGTTCAAGAACAGGATCGGGTCCATTCGATAGAGAATTGGGTGCTCTTTTGAGCGGCGCACAGCATGTTTGAGCAGAAGTAAGAAAAGCGGACAGTCATACTTTGGAACCTCATAGCGACTCAGAATCTGATGAGAAGAGAATGATACTCGGTCTGTTCATCTCTTATCAAATGTCCTTTCGAGTGGTGTATGAAA
>JAARMF010000741.1:0-54561 GCA_022844705.1 Toxascaris leonina | reverse complement strand
CTCTTTAAAGGTCGGTGACATATCGGTGGAATAAACTTTTCTTTTTGATAAGATAAAAGCATTTCCTTGTCAGACAAAGTAGTCCATCAGTCAGAAAAACTCACTTATTCTCTTCGTAGCGAAAGCCGTGCTTATCAGCCCTCTGATTTCAGATTACTGTACGAAAAATACTTCCCCACAAAAGTCGGCACATATTCTTAACGTGAATGCATATAAGGCGCGTAGCTCGAAGACATTATGAGCACTCTATCATAACTACAGTAAGTACTTGACTTGAAACTTATGTTAGTCTGTGATGCATATTCAATCGCTCCATTAACCAACCTGCCTATGCGTGATCACCTAAGAGGATGAAGCTACGTGAGAGATATTTTTTCTTAGACATATGTTGTGGAATTTTTAGTTGAGGCTCAGTAAAGGGTCTGGTTGCAAAATCTAATAACAGGTGTCAACAGTAATCAGCATCTAAAATATGCATATATTTTATACATAAGTGGGTTGGTTTTGATTAGCATCAAGCAAGAGACAGATACCCTTTTGCTGCAAAATGCGCACTGGAACCGAAGAGGTACCTAAATTTGCTGAGAAGGTATGCACGAACTTGTTCGCTCTTGGGTCATCTGTTCCGATCGATCCTTCTCCCCCCTCACTGCCACCTTTCTCGGTCGTATATATCTTTAGTAAATGCTATAAGAATGCATAATGAATTGCAATGCTTTTCCAGCAAAGTAAAGCTGGCATGCTTATGCGCGAAAGAAGGTGCGGAGATAGCTCTAGCATTATGGGTAATGGAGAGGCTATTTCTTGCGATTGTAGGTTGCGGCATTTCTGTCACAACACTTAACGCTCAACAGCAGAAGTATTTCATTCCGTAGTTTCTCCTTATGCTGATGTCGTTGACGAAGAACGCTTCGGTGCAAGTAAATGTCGTATAGTGCATGCATCCGTTGTAAACTCAATTATGAGATTTGCAGATTTGCGGTGCTCCTCCCTGACTGTAATACGGAATAATGCAGCAACAATGAGAACAACCAACTGCTTATAAAGTGCGATTTTTCTGCTCCATCAAATTACGATCTAGAGAGCGAGTTTGCCTTGCTCCTTGGGAAGGCGAAGGGTTCACTCGAACGAAGAAAAAGTGTAACTGTAACTGCCGTTGGAAAGATGTAAAAAACAGTTCAAGGCGGTCTTCTTTCGTTTCCCCGAGGCGATGGAATCACCGGAAAGGGATCATGGGTCACTTGCTAGAGGGCATCGCGGGTGGATCCCAATACATACCCCTTATGAAACTGAGCACCTATGGGAAAATTTATAAAGAGATGATTTGCAATATCATAAAAACTGCTCACTTCAATCAAAAGTGCCTTCGGCAGTGCCTTTACATCTGATGAGAAGCTCGCAAATAATACGCTCGCTGTATGGAGCGTTGTTGAGGGCGGCGCGTTGTGAGACAGTATCGTCTTACGGTATTCAGTGCAATATGGTTTTCGCAGCGATTCCCTTTGTGTCTCAGCGTGACTCAAATGCGCAACGTGTGTGCTTTGCGTCAATAATGCACCTAGTGACTTGATCACATATACAAATGGGTGTTTATTGGATGCTGTAACGTTAGATGAAGTGATGGTCGAGGAAGTGGATCTTGCGCACTAGCTAATGCTTCTTGAATCTTCTCGGACAACGTTCATGGAGTGGCGAGTTGGCTGACGCTCCGTGATGCGCGATTCCCTCTTATTGAAATTTTCCGCTGGACAATGTGCAAATTGGTGATTATTTTTCATAAATGCACATACTCAACGCATCGCTAGCGGCAGAGTTGAGCTGCTACCATCATATGTATTGTTCTCAGATTCGAGTGGATGACACCCCCACATATTACGCTTCCATAAGCAGAGAAAAATATGACAAATGTTTGTAGGTATNCTTCCATAAGCAGAGAAAAATATAACAAATGTTTGTAGGTATTTTCCTTGCTGGCGTATTTACTCTAGTCCTACTTTCTCAGCAGACACGGTCATACGTGACACCGCTTTGGTTTGACATCGCTCTAAAGTGATTTTATGGGCATTTTTATGTCTGTTCCATCCGATAATCTGTATCGATAAAATATCTATCTTTTGAGCGTCACCAATTCACATAGTTACGTCTACTCTGTGGGTGCTCGATACCTTGCCAACATTGTTATCGCTCGTTTTGTGTGATGAATGTGGCACTATTAGCGTACTCCACGATAATTAGTAGTTTTTGATCCCTACTTCATTAGCGCGGGTATTCGGTCTTTTTATTCAGTGACACAATCATCGTCGTCCCTCCCCTCTCACCGATGCAAATGATCTATTTAAATGAAGCAATTGATAGTGTCGTTGATGCTCTGTTTTCGAGAGCACGATGCCTATTCGTTTGATTAATGCACCCTCTGCTTAATTCTAAGCGATCTGTTTGAAAGTAATTAGATGCTGAAAACATTTACCAACTCTCGAGGATTCAAAGCAGTTTCTTCTTTGTGCTAGTTTTTTTTACTTTTTTACTTTTTACTTTACTTACNAGTTTCTTCTTTGTGCTAGTTTTTTTACTTTTTAATGAGAGTTTTTCTTACCTTCAGCTATTATAGGCGATCAGGAAAGTAGGTCATTGATTTTTGGCGTTTTGTGGCCAAAAAATGTTGCCTTGGTCTGTGTAGCTGTATTTGAGCCACCCTCTGTGGTCTGCGTCATTTATATTTGCGAGAGAAGGCGAATCGCTGCAGAAATGATCTTTGACACTTTGAGCATAGTATTTAGGAAAAAAGGCAGTCATAAGCTAGAGCTGTTTTTATGCGCTTCCGCGAATTCGCGCTCTGAAGCAGCATTGCGTCTGTGAATGCGTCTGCATCTTTCTTCTTGTCTGATTGTTTCACTTCTGGGTCACTAAAGTTCGAATTTCTATCAAGATTACGATAAGACACTCTTCCATATTGTCTTTCACGCTGACCCATAGATTTCGATATGATTTTCATCAAAGGCGATGGAATGTTTGTATGCATTTTGCCTCGTAAGATTTCCGTTGTAAAGCGATCGAGTCATAAAACAAGTGGAAAAGCATACCAGAGGAGCTGCCGCAACATGTGTTTTTTGATTCTGCGCAGCAACCAGTAAATGCACGAAATGATGTTTCATATTTAATTAACTCGCGTGCTGGCTAAGACCATTCACAGGATATTCGCTTTTCTTCACCTCGACCAGTGTAAAGTGAAATGCGTGTGGAGCGAAATGCGTGCAATTTTTTTGGCACCTTTGAATATTTATGCTCTCATTCGGAATTTGTGGATGATGGGCCAACGTGAATGGAAAGTGATCGCGTGGAGTCCACTATGACCAACAAATTTTGCAACACGGGCTTGAGCATGCTAACTACAACTATGGTAACGGGATGCGGATGTGCAAATGAGATGACTCAGTTTTGAATAGTTTTGATGTGCCTGATGAAGGGTGTTTTGTTCAACTCATAGATGGGTGGGGTACGCTTGAGAAATTTGCACACAGCCTTCAGTGGGAGCGTTCGTCTGCAACAGTTCACTAAGAAGCCGATTGTCGGATCGTCGGCCTTCACACAGAACTTTGCATCGTTTATGTACCTTTTTTCATATCTGTCCGCCGCTTCCGTTGCGTCTTTCTCAGCGACGAGTTTTTATGCAACCCATTGAGTTGGCACTTTAATTCGCTCATTGCGCCAACACTTTTCTATTGGCAATTCGATGTGAAACATAAGTTTGCAATATTGTGATACAAATTGGCGAAAATTATCCCCGAAAATTGTAAATACATTTAGAACGGCGGAAATGTGATGGGTAATGACAGAGCTTGAAAAAAAATTCGTGTCTTTCTCTCCTTGTTTACATGTTGACTGTGTTTGCTATAATATGAACCCACGCAATATTGGAGCCCCTTCTGACCTTGAATAAATGTCTCTTTCAATAGCTAATAGTGACTTTCACTTAGGAGTTAATAGTTAAGACCTTCCCAAATGCTTCATTTGAAGCCAACAAAATCTCGTACACTAATATGCAGCACGAATCACTTTTGGTTTGACATTCTGTCTCAAATATAAACGATATTTAACGTTTGTTTGAATGAGAAGGAACTGAGGGAAATTGTCGGATAAAGACAAGCCTTGAATAGAATGCATTCTTCCAGGACCTCGCAAATTGGATGGCTGAGCGGCTTCTTTCTGAGCAAATACGGCCTTTTTATTCATCGCTCAAGCTGTCATTGTTTGAGAAGATATGAAAACGCCGAGAACCAATAGGTGTTAGGGAGGCTAACATGGCTTCAAAGCTTTCAAGAAATTTGTAAAAATTCGGAAATGGAGTGGGTAAAGAGTTTGTAAGCAGATAATTCACTAGCAAATGTGCAGTTCGCTGAACCTGTTGCTTACAGCGACGTTATAAGAGAAGAGGAAGCTTTCTCATTAGTTAGCTTAGCATATAATAAACCGAACAAAGAAGCATCTTTCATATTTTCTGCCAAATCACTCATTTCCACTTGTACTGCAATTTTTGCAAATTGCTGCAACATCTTCAGTAGTGATAATTTTGTTTAGCTTAAAAGAAGTGATGCTTGCATCTAATTTTGCATTAGAAATTCAATGCAGAGCTCGTTTCTGCTCTTCTTTCGAACGACTTTTATGTGACCGCAGTGTGTTCGCATGATCCTGATCAGTGAGATGAGAATGTTCTAAAAATAAATCGCGTGAATGGATTAAAATGGCCCACCACCGGAGATGTAAACAGCTGCGTTTAGGAAGAGCTTAATTCATGTCTCGGCATCGCCCAACGGACAAACAAGTGGGAAATCTCTAATCAGAATAGCACGTGCGGTAGACACTTTTGCATTCCACTCGCTTGACCATCCAGTTTCGTAAATGTCTGCCAAAAATGAAATATTGAGAACAATGCATTCAAGTTGATCGTTTTTATGTCTGATTTAACCCATCCAAAATCAATATCGAAGCAATGTAAATTGTATGCAATTTTTTTTTTTGGCATATTTCAATATCCAGCTCTCTTACTCAAGACGATGAATGATCGTGTGGAGTGGCAAGCAGATATGGTAATCTTTAGTGTGGTATCGTACTAAAGAAATTTCATGACTCTAGCGTTGGTGATTCTGGAATTGGGCGCACTCAACAGACAGGTGCACATACAACGCGATCGTGTTCATATATATGCATGTTGTTAAATATCCTTCTGCAATTCGATCTTGCAAAAGCTAGCAAAATGAGATTTTCTGGGTGTGCAAGAAGGAGCAAGAAGACGCACTGGAGTTTTTCAAAGTTGTTCGAAGTTACTGCAAAGCGGTTCAAGAAAGCTTAAATATTAGCTGTTATGCTCTAAAAGAAACGGCCCAATGACCCAATTTCATGGGTGAATTTTGCCTCCCTCGCGTAATTTTTGTTTACCGAGATAACAAGTGACCGTCTCATATTTTTCTCTTTCCAACTGTCGTAGCCACAATAACTACTGCAATTAAATCGCTTTAACAAATCCATGTATTCATATTCATGGATAACCTTCTGTCCGTCCACTTATCACGAAAGAATCATGAACCTGTCTACATTTTTTATGTTTTTTAAGTCGAGTTTATTCTTATGATCTATTACTANATGAACCTGTCTACATTTTTTATGTTGTTTAAGTCGAGTTTATTCTAATGATCTATTACTAAATCGTCAGAGCAATGAGAGGATTGAAAATTTGCGGCTCAATAATTAATGAATGCACACCTCATCGCAACCTACACTAGTGATATGTTTTTTACAGACTGCTTCTTGTTTTCAGTTGTTGTACACATCCGGAAAGGGAATAACACTTGGGCATAAAATCGAAACAATACTGTTATTCCGAAGAAAAAAGGATAGTAGGGAAGCACTCCAGTGAGATTTGAGTTTTGCATTTTTTTTTACATCTCACATGGAGCATTCGGTTACATGGAGACACAAACGGAATATCCGATTGCGTTCAACTTGTCATCTTTCATATATGTTTGCCTTCCCATTCGACTTGCAGAATTTGTCACTTCTGAGAGTGTGAGCATATTTATAGCTGTATGAATCAGAACGAAACTTCATTCAAACGAAGATCAGCTAATAATGTTGATTCAATACTGCAAACTTTATTATTACAATTTGTCCATGCGTAAATGGCTAGAAGGTAGACGCAAGAATGTTCATGCAGATGCAATCGCCGCGATTTAATTTTAAGAGAAAGAGGACTAGCCCAATGTGCATTTCTTTAACTCCTAAATTAAGCGGAGATATCTCTAAACATTCTATGGCTTGAGGAAGCAGCGAATTGTGTCCCTTCAACTTGACCGACCAAAAACTTCTGTTTGATTATGGAACAGTCAAAATTGCTTGCATCCGTTCATTAAAAACACTGCTTTGTTTATGCTTGCGTTGCGTATTAGGTGAAAAAAAAATGTCTGCGAGGGGGATGAAAGGCGCTGAGTCGATTTTCAACGTTAATAAATGTTGGTGTTCGTATTGAATTGTGGCAATATTTATTTCGCATGTGGGACATCTAGCCGCCGTTTGTTGCCAATATCGCCGCAGCCTTAAGGAGTCTCTTTCAGTCAGTATCTCTTCAATCTTTCTTTCGCATCCGCGATGGTGAATAGGGTGAAAATAATGCTGCTATTCATATTAGATAAAGCAAGATGACTATCTCATAAGGACTACTTTAATATTAGTGTTATAAATTGCCTGTCAGCATATGTTAATTCTCCTTTTACCATAGATTTAAAAACTGCCTTCGCATGTGGATTTCAATATTTCACTTAAAAAGAAAGCTTTTTGAAGCGAATTGCAGAAAATCTAATACCAAGAGTGCGGGTGGAATGCTTTTCATTGCCATATGTCCAAATAGTCACTAATCATCATTGAGCACACTTTCATAATTCTATTCGTTTCATATTCCATCTTATATACGAATGCGGTGTCCTGTTAAAAGTTGTTTACCAAACCAACACAGTGTATACAGCGGTGAATTACTGTTGCTTTTAAAGATACAGTTACACTCTACGAAAATAGTTCTACTGTTAAGCTGAGTGAAACACCGATGATTTTACTGTCACCTGAAAAGTGGTGGAAACTGTGAGAGCAGACACGGCTCTTCTAAGTAGCTAATGTCGAATTAATAGCCCATAAATGGAAAGGGCGTGACCGTTCGCATGGCACTGTGCTCATCATTTCATCGTTTGTGTACGGAAACGTTGCAGTGTCCGATGGTTGCAGCAACGTCCACTCGCTTATATATTTGCCATCTGCACTGCTCACAGCAAAGTTCTATTCGCAATATTTGTCCTTATTGGTGTATGAACATATTTGATTACGAGTGTTTGCAATGAAAGACTCCATTTGCAGTGATCGTCATTTGCGTTTTCCTCTTTAAGCATTGCATAAGTTGATACTACTCTAATGCTTCTTCGAAATGAAAGTTGCTGGTAATAAGTGATGCGGCTAAAATAATCACTACTCAGTTAGGTTCTATATATTGCCACTTGAGACAAAATTTTGTTCATGGTTGATCATTGTGTTGGTGTAACCAAGATTTTAATCCCGAACAACACTTGTCGTCAGATCTTTAGTTGTTAGTCACTTTGACCAACAGCAAACGGTCCTAGGGTGCAATAAATTCTTCTTTTAGAGGTATTAGAGGTATTACTGAACAATATAAATGGTACTGATTCAAAACTAGCATAAACACCATAAATTCTTCTCCGTTATTGTTCTCGAACATGTCGTTCCAAAAGCACTCGATTCAATTCGTCAGAAGCTTATATTTTATTTGAATTTTGATCGTCATTGCTTCTGAGTTTGCTATTTTTGGTTTGCAATTTTACAAATAATCTCGCGAGCTCGCTATATTTAGCGCTGTAATACATTACCGCCGCTGTTTTTTTTTTCTGTGAAAGGATTTTTTGTTTGGTCGGAAGGTGTGGTGAAAATTCCGCTAAAATGACATAAATTCTTGTAAATGCGAACTTCGTTTCCGTCTGCAGCATTAATTGCTGTCGTTAATTTTTGGCAGAATGCTTTCGCTCGTTTTTTCCTTTGAATGAGCGGAACACTGAATTCTTCTCAAAGATTCGTTACCTTTGAGGCTCTTCTTCGAACACCTTACGAATTCGGATCTTA
This sequence comes from Toxascaris leonina, assembly GCA_022844705.1. Taxonomy (NCBI): domain Eukaryota; kingdom Metazoa; phylum Nematoda; class Chromadorea; order Rhabditida; family Ascarididae; genus Toxascaris; species Toxascaris leonina. Next base: position 46,392 of record JAARMF010000741.1, on the reverse strand, counting down.
TGGCTCAGATTCAATGGTGAAACTCTCTGTGCGCTTCTTCATGATTCGGCTCCTATGAGGCTAATTCTCAGCCATTAAACCGTTTTGTTTGAATCAGCTAAAATCATACAAAGTTACCACGCACGAGATTCTGTGATTGCAATTTATGTATTCGAGTATTTATCAGTGCCATGAGAAAACTCTTTGCAATCAGAGCATTCGGGACGAATTTGCAGCGTTTTTGGCGATGCTCCGTTAGCAAAAGAAGTGCATGCATGCACCATTTGTGTAAATGTACGCATGCGCTTATGGGAAGCAGCTTCAACTGTTAGCCGAAGAAGATTATCCGCGATCGTCTCCAAAATTATAATTCACATCGTTTTTTCTGTTTTTGGGTCACTGTGCAGAAGGGCGAGTCATCACTATGATGTGCCACGAGCATTTCGAGGAACGGAGGTGGTTTCTGGCTGATTCGTCACTTCCGCATAGATGACTCATCGTGCAAGGGTACTGAATGGAAATTGCTGATTTTAAATGCTGTATTGCAAAAAATGGAACACATTTCAACTGTTTTATTGATCGCCATTATTTAGATGAAGCAGCGCTCTTTCAGCAGTTTACTTTGTTTTGAACAGTTGAAGGCCTTTCATAACTTCTCATGACGGTTATGTTAATACGAGAATTTTCTGAAGGATGTTGATGCCCTCACCTTCCCTTATCCTGTCGTCCCCACATCACTCCCACGCACGCCCATCCCATGGGAAATTCGTGGGTGAGCTTGTGTCATTTACTTATAATGTCGACTGAAATTGAAGTGCAAAGCGATAATTGACTTCTAAATGAACCATAAAAGAAAACTCGAAGAATTTAAGAAGCGTAATGAGTGTGAAAGAAGTTCTTGGAGAGACGTAGCAGTTATCTTTTTTTGCTGTGAATGTGATTATAGTCGATCACTTTTGTCTTTTCAAAGAATTGCATATTTTTAGTGAATTGAGTTCAGTGATTGCAAATCGGTCAGCTCATTTTTAAAGACTCATAAAGAAGGGTATCACCTCTTAAGACGAATGTTTTATTTTTCGAAGAATCATCCACTTCCGTAAATAAAAATGACTGACCGCATTTTATATTCAATGTATACGCATAACGTGGTTACTGTTAATAATGCAATCAATAAGTGATCTTTGACGTTATCACTTTTTCTACTTTGTTACATCAAATGAAAGCAGACTGAATCGTCTCACGCAACAAGCTTCCAGTCTGAAATCTATGTAAGCAGAAAACAAATGTGACCGGATGCTGTGATTTTGTGCATTCATTTGATATGTTGGCTCGATGAGATTAGTGAATGCACAGTTGAGCACATTTTGCAGAGTGTTTTGTTGGAAAGTCAATGCTTTTTTGAAGGTGTCAAGCAAAAAGTTTATGTGGTGGCCAGTACCTTACAATACCATCCGGTTTACTGCTATCGACAGAGAACCTTTCGAGGACCATTTGCCATAACTCAAAGCGACGAACGAAGGTGCCAGAGGTATTGCAATTGCCTCGTTTTGTCAGCTGTGGTTTGCATGCGAGAAAGGTAGGTTTATGCGATTGTCGTTAAAATTTTATGCATTATTGATGTCTTTTTCCTACATCACAAGTTCAATATAAATATGGATAAATAAATAAATAAGTTAAATATATAAACTTATATGCTTATATTTATATTCATATTTACAGCCCACGTGTCTGGTGTTTTCACATCCCGAATCATTGTGACTGGAGTTGGGGAATTGGTTGACCGTGAAGAATAATAATCTTAAGTGTTTTCTTTCAAGCTGATTCATCAGTTTTCGAGGATTTCCTCCTAAAAGTGCGAGAAATTTTTCATACATTTTAAAACCGTTCGTGTGCGTTTGATCTTAGCCACATAACAAACAAAAAAAAANNNCTTTTTTGTAGGTTTATGCGAGCGGTTGCATCGGGTGAAATTTTCAATGCATAGGTGATACTCAGAGAGCTAATTAATCTGATAAGGATCAAATTAAGAAAAGGATATTCTGTCCATCCTTCCGGCACGGTTCACCACTTGTTTCATTAGCCCATTCGATGCGAGATGTATCCTTGATGGTAGCAGAGTGGTTTCAAATCTTTATGTTTCTTCAAAATTCATAAATTTTATCGAAATTTGGTGGATCAACCTGAAATTTGTTGCTCACTGTTAGACTTCCTATGCGCATAATATCTGTCGACTTTCGTAGCTCGAGTTTAATTGAACTGGGAATTGCAACCAACGTATAGACAGATGCGCAAACCACCAAGTGCAATCATAAACGATTTGCAAATTTGCAAATGCGCATAAAAAACTGAGTTTGAGTGTCTCTCTTGCGGATGTTTCTGTTTTTTGTCGTAAAAGAAATTTCTTTTTTCTTCTTAATAGACAATCAGTCGATATCGAAATATTCATTGTATGCGTTCAAAGTTCGAATAATCGATGTTGTGAGAATGTTCGATGAGTTATCACAGTCGAATTCGAATGGAATGCGAAATGAACGTTACAACGACACTGTGATTCCGAAATGACAATCATTCACTCAAGACACTCTTTATTTGTCAATTTCGAGCCATCAGCCAACAACCTTCATCGGAAACGTCTTCTTTCATTTGGTCGCACTGTTCGACTGTACTCAGCGTCATGTTTATGTATTCCTCCACCAGTCATATATTAGAAGTTGGTTAATCGTCAAAGTAGAATGCACCTGATCTCATGCTCCTTTCCACCAACACCGACGTGAACTTTAGATACACAAAGGTTATATCATTGAACTTCAAGTGCAAATATTCTATATAGCATGCGCTTCATTAAGACTAGATTGTTATTACTCTTAATGCCACTTGTCTATGGACGCAAGTGTTTGGGGTCGAAATAAATAATGCGACGAGTGTTAATAAATGATGCGGCAGTTGATTATAAACATGCACTGAAAATACATTTCGCTTTTCTCGTTTGATCTTAGAAGGGGGCAAAGGATTCTTTCAGTGTAAATTACAGCGAGTTTCGCAACAAATTTCAAGCCGAAATCGAGTGATGTGCAGAGGAGCATGAAATGAGCTCATCTGAGACAAATGAGTTCAGAGGCTGATTCTCGTTTTCACGGAAAACCTGCCGAAAAAGATCTCGCAGAAAAAATGCCTAATTTATTCAATTCAATTATTTGACTTGTTTTTCGCGCCCTGACCGGAGGCACCTACTGCCTTCAAGCCAAATTGTAACATTCACGTCTCATATACTTAACATGTGCTCTCGACTCAGTTACGAGCCAAATCTGCAATAGAAAGATATTTACTCGTTCTCTCCGGTTTGAGTATGCATATTTGCCCTTTCTGGTACAAACACAGACGAGGCAGTAAAATGTGTATGCATTATATAATTGACCACTGACCTTTTCTTTTTCCACTGGTTGATTCTATTCGCCCTAACTACTTCCTCATTTGAAGTTCTCAGTGGGCTTTTGTTTTCTCTTTTCGTAAGTTGGACGAACATTCATCGAAAAAAACTTTTCGGCAGAAGTGATGCTCTTTTCATGAGGCATTCATTGTTATTTTGCGAAGGTAATCTTATAGGAGATTCAAGTCAAAGTTGGGTCTAATCATTCGAATCACGCATGCCATATCATTCGAATCACGTTTTGTAAAGAGTTGATGAACACACCATGGCAATGCTCTATAAGCGCTTCGGAAATAGCACATTGTCATCAGAAATCACAGTTAGCTTTTCTTCTAGTTGTTGCGCTGTTACTCAGGCTTATTTTGCCACATGAGGTTTCGTTTGACGGAGGGAGAGAGTGAGAGAGCGGGGGTCGCCTGTTGCTGCTACTCTCTTAGCAAGTTCGTCGCCGCATATAAACATTTTTCTTCAACTATAGGCGAGTCGAACGTCATGAATTTGGCAACCACCTTTCTCGCAATGATTTTATAGTTCCTGTTAATCCAGTGGTCTGCTCCCCCCTAAAAGTCAACATAGACCTAATCAGCGAATAACGAAAAGTCGGCGCATGGTATTATATCGACCACTTTCGGAAAGAAGCTTATGATCGGTACAGGCGACATTATTTCTTGAAGTTTTGCAGCAGCAGGTAGATCTCCCACGATTTTGTGGGTTCTTCGGTTGCACTGCTAACTATATCTGTGGTACAGAACAATCTTCTCCTCCTTTCATGCTTCTGAGCACATTTTATCTATGCATTTCCCAAATGCGCTTCGCAAAAAGCAACTGGAAAAATGACTCAGAAAAGATGACACGACATTTGCTTTACATTCTACTCATTTGAGCAACCTCAGCCTAATCTAATCGCTCTGTCTCATCTTCGGCAGAGACCTATTCTTGAAAAGCGAAAGGTATAAGAGGCGATCAATGCTTTTGTCTTTCTGGGCCTTTAAAGGGATCAGTTCGTGATGTGCATCATAGGCACATGATTTGCCAACTTTGGCTTCTCCAATTCCCATATAGAAATTGCCCAACAGACAAACTGTAGACACACCACATGCACGGCAGTGCTGCAACGTCCCCTGTAAATGCTTGTTTATAAAATTTGATGAAAAGAATTTCTGTGGTCAGTCGAACGGTTTGAAGAAGTAGAAATCGGTGGTATCCGATGGAAGTCGATTCACTTTCTTATCGGCTCCGAAACACATTCAAATGGATGTATTTATTTTTCTTATGGAATTCCGTGGATGTGTTTGCTTCAGGAAAGAATATGAAGTTCATTGAGGATGGCGTAGAGTAATGACACAAATTATTAAATTGTACATATGATGATTAGTAACGAGTGAATGTTTGAGGAAGATTTTATATTGATTGTGCTTCGATTTATTTTTTCACTTTTCTCGAGTTTCAGACATTTCTTCATAATTTTCTTCACTTTCTTCATAATCTTATGAATAGATTTTAATTCACTCAGTAGACTATTTTTCAGCCATTGTACTTCAGAATTTCCATAAAGCATCTGTAAGATGCATCGTGGCCGGTCGCTGCAGGTAAACATGGAAATTGTTGTCGCTGCGATTCTACTATCGTCAAATGATCGGAATGTGCGCTGCATATAAACGTGCTCGTCGCCAGCAACGCATCAACGTACCGGTCGATGTCGAATATGGCATGCATACTGTAGCCACTCTTTTAGTCAACAAACATACGCCTCTTTGGCTTTGATGCCTAATAACTTGATATTCCAGAACGTGCTTTTGGAAATTGCGATTGTGTGGCATTAAGCGATTATCTTTGGACGTGCATATTACACTCAAGTAGACGGAAATTATGCGGTCATATCAACTGTGGAAAGTTTCCGCAATGTATTTTAATGACCGCCATGGGTCCGCGTAACATTACTTCTCAACTCTTCTGAAATTATGCCAGACTAAGGTTGAGGAAAATCACAAAGAATCCGGTCCTCTAAATTTTTTATGCTATTGGAAATAATAGAAAGCCCTCAGACTGCTCCCTCAATGTTTCGAAAAGTGTTGTGATTTTATTTCCCCTAAATTTCTGAATAATCTGGCAGTAGCCATTAAGAATCGATCCCACAAAAGTGCCAATGGTTTTTGAAAGCTTTACTTTTTGCATCTGCAGTCCACAAAGTCTAAGAAATTTCTTCAGGATCGTTCCCGGAGTCCGCGTTTTTTGAGCATTTGAAACTTATATCTCTGTGTTGTAATGATCAGTTATATCAATATGGACCATTATAGTTCGTTTGTGGTTTACAGTTTTCTCTTGTAAGATATTCCACCATTTTTGCATAAGACTGTGAGAAGCAGGTAGCTAATATCTTGCATGCATTCGTTTTTCTGCTGTGATGGCACATTCGACTGCAGCAATCCGGTAATATGAAATGATGCTCTCTTTTGATGCATTGTTGTGTTGTTACATTTGCTTTAGTGGATACTTCAGTGTAACTGAAATAATCAATGGCTTTGAGCATTGATATATATGTCGAATGTCATATCTGTAGTGCATGCAGCAGAGAGTTGCAAGTAGTTCTGATACCTTATCACTTCGGAACATTTGCTAATATTCCTACAGTGTAACAGTTGCATTGAAGGGCTCTAACGCTTGATATGGGCACTCAAGAGAGGTTACTTTATAAAACTCGGAGTAGTAAATAGAGCATGTTAAGCGCAAACTTTAGTGAGTGCAGGTGACGTAGAAGGCGGCCTTTGACGGACGACGCGAAATTTTGCTAGCCATTGCCAGTAGCAAGTCGAATGTTAAAAGAGCCATCGTAAAAGTATTCTATGGTGTTAGTGTCGGGTAGTTTAGAAATTCACGCTATAGGGAATATTCATTGGAACAACTAACCACTCACGACTCGCTTTGCGCGTTTGCTTCATTCGGTTTAGATTAGATGACACCGTTCAGTCTCTCTCAGATTTCTGTCCCTTCCGTATTCCGTCCTGGCTTGTGAGTAAAGGCTGAGCACAATGTCAATCATTGTAATTCAGGTTTGGCTGCCACCACTTTGAACGAGTTGATGTATGTATTTCACGGACGACGACTGTATAGATTTAGAAGTGCTTTTGCAGAACAGTACTGCAATAATTTTCAAAAAAGTGCTATCCAACATTGCGCAAATTTCATGGTCTTCTTTCGGCGATTCGGACTTTCAACGTGGGTTGAACGTCCGAATGACCTCTTCAGTTCTCAATGAATTTCACTACCGCTCAAACGGCGATGTTTCTGATAGCGATGTCATACCAGAAATACCAGCTGAATTACTCTGCTAAGTTATGGATTTTTCTGATAGGAACGGGCGCTAATTAATCAAAATTTTCTGGTGTGGAAACAGAGGCGTGCGGTACCAAATTAAGCTATGTTTTTGTTTATAACGTCAATGATTTTACATAGCACCATCATATTTGTGCATATATGGATATGTCTGCTTCTCCGATTGAGTCGATTTAAAGAGCACGGAGGTGTGAGTTGGGAAATTTGTGACCTGCATCGTAGAGTGGCTTCTATCGAGCTGGTGCAGTAAGCTTTGATTAATCAGCAGACCTTGGATGCTGTGAAAGCTTGTATGAATTCCACACTAGGCGGTTTTTTTTGAAGTTTTGTAGTGACCGACTCGCGAAATTTTGTATGACCAGGTCAGAGTGCTTCGTACTAACGCGTCATAAAAATTTCTGCAAGAAATTTGTGCAACCGTCGAGCTAACTAAAGCATAGAAGCATTATTTTGCGTATATCATTTACCGACGGCATATGAAATTGCCCATCTGAAGGCAAAAAGGCGCATATTGTGTCACGCTGGCAGGTTTCTCCATTTGTCCAGCGTGTTGTTGTTTGCGTTCTGCATGTGGAGCGCAATGCTAGCTCAAATTTGACGATTCGATCTGTCGCTTGCAGCCTCTCATTGAGAGTTTTTCTGCTGCTATTTCTTGAGAGGCAAATGTTTGTCTCTGTCTCGCATTATTGACAATGTTATTTCCGTCTTCTTACCAAAAATTTACGAATGTGAGTGTCTCTTCCGATTGGCAATGCAAAAAATCGCCCAAGCCTGCGCTCGAGGACGAACGAGTTTCTTGAATCGAGTGATTGGTATGGGTACTTAGCGCTGTTGCTGTACCTCTTTCAGACTTGAATTTTCATGCCGGTTCGCATTGTGTGCTTCTCATATAGTTTGCATTCGAAATATGTGTGAATACAACTCGCACATCTCCATCTCTTCCCTTTCCGCATCCCTCCTCGCTCTCCTATTACACCCTTCTGTCATGATTCCGGGCGTGCCACTTTCGGCTAGCATTTAGACTCACGAAGTTCTACTGTGTGCTAATCAGCAAGAGGCCAGCAGTCCACTGGTAACGGTGTTGTTTCACCGACCTAAGATGATTAGTCTGCGTAATTTCTATTTCCCTACAGAAAACGTCTTGGAGGCGCCAAAAATTTTGAACTTGTTTGATTATTTCGTCAGCACTTTAGAATCTTATTGTTTTATTTTTAGCTTTTTTTTCCTGTTTCTATTTAGTTCATGATCGTTTTTTCAAATTCCTGGACGATGTGGCCACTCACCCTCACNTTCTATTTAGTTCATGATCGTTTTTTTCAAATTCCTCGACGATGTGGCCACTCACCCTCATTGATCGGAGTTGTCGACGAGGATTATGTATGATTCAAGGTGAAATCGTGAACGTTCCTTGTCACAAATATATCAGGAACATGAAGCCAGGTATTTACTGCTGCTGCCAAGTCTTGTTGTCATTGCAATTGCAATATTTATTGCCATTGACTGTAGTATTGCAATTAATGACAACAAGAAGACTTGGCAGCGGCAGTAAATTATCTTACTGAATTTTATGAAAGTGTTTGCAATGATTTGCACATGAGCACGTCATCACCGCACTTTCGAAGTTGGTTTGTTTCAACGTGATAGAAATATTCTTTATGCAGATGCTATTTGCGTTGTTCGAATATTCGTATGATGGCACTGGAATATCCTCCACCCGATCAGGTAAACGAGCGGTTTGCTCATCACCTCATGTGATTTGCTGCGTTTTTGCCTCTTTTCAATTGCATTCCAACAGGCGTCAATGTATTGAAATTGACTGATGCGTGAATGCGTCAACTTTTCCATCTTTGATTTTTCGTGATTGCAAAATCCTTGTTCTCGCTGTTTTTCTTTCCTTTAGTGTTTTTTATACCTTCGCATCTTAAAGTACTCGCAACTCTGCTTTTTCTCACTCATATATCTCAGAGCAAATCGCCATGGGCCATGATCGAATAACCTCGTATCGTGTGCATCGCTAATGATCGTCATTGTTGTTTCCAAATTTGATTATTTTCTCTCGCAAGTGATGTACACCGTTTCCATCGCGTGATAAGTATGTCTCAATGCATACCTCAATACAGCTAACAGAAGTTATTTTCCCGTCATCCAAAGCTACGGTCTCACTGAATACTCCCTAATCTCTGCATTCGAATAGAGCTAATATTTCGTTCACTTTCAGTGTCACACGCTCCATTTCTCTTAGCAAATACGCTAGCTTCAATTATAGTCCTTGGTCATCCGTTTGTAGCTATTTTCGAAACGCATGCTGAAGTTTCAAGGCCAAGAGTTTTCGACATTTTGCGCCGCCCACATCCTTGACGAGAGCAAGCTGATTGATACCATCTTATTTCGGATACATCAATGGCACTGTTCTTAGCTTCTTTTTTCTCTGAACTCATCGAACATTCATTTGCTGTTCCCGTTACTTGCAATAGACCCAAGACGACAAATTACCGTCCACAAATTTCCTGTTTCCTCTGCCTAACCGTAAAGATATCGTCTTTTGAACTTTTTCCGAGCTAAAGTTGAAAAAGACCGTATATCTTTTACCTCCTTGGGAATCCCAAAGTGAAGTGATGAACAGTTGTTTTCGATGAAGGTAATTCGTGTTCTCAGAAGTTCCCGAGCTTTCATTTCAGGATCCTCATGAACTATGTGCTGGAAGAACTTCAACTCAATAAATGAGCGCCTTTCAACGTAATATTTCACATTTCTTGTATGCTAAAATTGGCGATCGAATGCCTCTTGTTTGCATTAGAGTTCTTTGAGTTTCTGCGTTAATACTGCGCGCAATCGGTGTTTTGTTGTGCATCTCAATGTTGTTCATCGGTTGTGTCACTGCACGCCATTTCAAAATTGACTTCAGTTTTCTTCGCATTTGCACATTTATTTTCCCAAATTGGGTAACCGACAAAACTTGCAGAAATCCAATGAAATTTTTCTCAAAGAAGGATTTTGTTGGATTGAAGTGACAACAGTTAACTATATATCTGTAATGTCTTTCGGTGAGAACTAAAATACATAAGCACTAATTCAGTGGGTAATTTTGTATTTTCGACGAAAGAATTCGATCGAATTTGTCCAAACGTTACAATAAACTGAATTTCGGCATATTTCCATCTATGCATATTTGAATAAAGTGTGCTGCCTTTGCAATTCATTTGATAAAACAGTTTTATCAGCATAGACGATATGACTCTATGGACTTGATGCACATTACTGTGAATTAATCACTCGATCATTACTTGTGTGACGTCATTAGCCTCTTAAAATTTCCATCAACTGTATTTCAACATGTTTTACATAACTTTTAAATGACATGAGCATCATATTATGAAAAACACGGCCGACCATCAATACCATTCTTATAATTGGGGGATTGGTAAAGAGAAGGGAAAGGTAGAAAATGTTTTAGCGTATGTGAGATTGCAGAACTGAGCAAACTGAAGTAAGCACAAAGTAATGTCAGTTCTCGAGAGACAGACAGAGATATCTTACAAATACAATGGGAATTGGAATGTGCAAAATTACGATATCGGTGACTTTTAGCGCAAAAAATTGAGTGGTCTCGTAATACTTTTATTTGAGATCTTTTGGTTGCTATTGCTTTGTTCAGTGATGAAATATATTCAATGGAAAAATGATGCGAGCGAACCACTCAATTTTTGTAGTTGCTTATAACTTTGCAGAATTATTCAAAATACACTGACCATATCTGCAAACTTCCTTTTGTGGTGGCATATGTCACCCTTACTCTATCAAAATGAATTCTCAATTTGTTGATCATTTCCTTTCCTAAATCTCTATTCTTTATTCTCTTCTGCTTTCCGTTTGTGTACACTATACACCTTTTTGTCACTCTCTTCTTTGTAAAACTAGCGGATGTTTATCAAAATTGATGGTCGAAATATGCTGCGTTCTGGAAGGTAATCGAGTATTTCCAACTGATTACTTAATAATGAAATAGCGCACCAATATATGAAAGGCGTCATTTGGAGCTATTCACTCGAGCTTACTTCCATTCGTATTCTTCCACGCCTAGTCATCTCATCATCACCGCCTGAGCCATGATCGCGCTTAGTTTTGTTTACTTCCGTTTGACGTTCATTTTCAAGAAAGCCTAAAAAACCTCATTGATGTAATCTACGTCTCGCCTTCAATGTCATCAAGCATTCGAATAATCCACTGTAACGAATGTGCTCGAAAGTAGCGACGAGTCCGGACAATGGTTTGTTTGCAGACACTGTGTGGCGGGTGCTCATGTTTGTTGGCATGCTTGTAGTGTTATCCTTGCTCAGCAGCTGTGCTTTTTCATGGGACTTTTTTCGGAGTTTACATGCCGTTAAATGTGTTTGTGGTCGATGATTTCAGCAATGCGCAACACTTTCATCCCCCCTACTCATTGTTTACACTTAAAGGTTTATGCCTTTAACACAGCGTATATGCAACTCTTCGTGGCACTGTCTCCTTGCAATTCACATCCTTTATACTGGGTAATTTTTGTGCTTATTTCGCTGTCTACGTGACTTTCGTTCAAGCATTTCCCTTGAATCCACAAAGTTACTTCCCGCTCATCATAATGCATCATCTGTAATAAAATTATATGTATGTTGCAAATGTTTTATCGTAAAAAATAACATCAAAATTTGTAAATTTAATTCATAGCAGTGAGGTCAAATATGAAAAGAGCTGTGTTGCGGCTGCAACGAGGTGGAGCGTTCCTTAGGCATGCCCAGACTTCGTTCCATATATTTCTCATAATCTCTTCTATCCCTATGTTTTGTTTTATTCGAATCGATGTGATTTTCCTGCAAAGGCCAAAATATGCGTGATGGTGCATTAGAAGACACAAAACGTTACACATCAAGCTGTTTGCTTGTCATTCAGCGAGTTCCGCGAGGAATAATATTTGGTGCTGTCAATGGGAAATAAGAAACGGCTCTAAGAGATTGAGCCCTGACCATTCAGTGGACACTGATTGTGCCCACGGATTCACTCAAATCAGAAAGCAGCCATTTCTTTGGTGACAGTGGGTTACCGCGGCATACAACACATCAAAGATGAAGCATACAGGCAAGCAATGAATCATTTGGCACTGCTAATCGATTTATTAAGCGATTTGCATGTCGTGTGCTGAATTGTGGAGATTCGTCCAGATTTTTATTGCTCAATATTATTCTGCTTCAGTAGTTTTGTACATTTATTTGTTGGATGAATCACTTATAGTTTTTGCTTATAGCTTATGATTTTTATCTATATAATATCTTATGATGATGCCATCTTTAGCCAGGCTAAAAACGCCAACCATTAAAGAGATCCGAACCCGTAGCCTTCCGCCTTCGGGGTGAACCGCTAACCGACTAATTTATTGCCGATAATTTTGTTCACTGAGTGACATTAGTACTGCTGTGCACATATCGTAATAAATTATAGATTGCATTGTTTCACTGAATTGGTTTCCTAAGAGTTACTTCACGTTGTTTCGTTTAGTTGTTTGCATTATTCGCTCTCTGAAGGTCATCATTTTTACGGATGCGTTGTGTTCGTTCATTCTTGCGCCATTCTCTTCACTGTGTCGTATAAATCAACTGCATCGTTTTCAGCGGTTCAAGAACGGATGTATGCGTTATACAATGGATAATAGATATTCGTCATATACACCTTCCGCAAGTAGTTTCCTGGGCTCGCAGAAGGCCGCTACACTGCCTGCAATGGGAATGTTTAGTGCATCCGGTGGGCTTCCGTTCCCCTTCTCGCCTCTTCAAGGAGGTAATCCACATTTTTATAACTTTTCTGCTTTAAAATTTAACCACTATTGGTTGCATGAAAAGTTCTGAGCTCTCATACACAACATTGTGTCATGCAACACTTCAAGGGACGGCGATGTCTTAGAGAAGTATGTGTATTGTGATTGTTTCAGATTTTGGCCGTCAAAACTGTTATTTCTCTTCGCCTTGTGTGCCAATGGATATGCAAAAACCGAGCGCATGCGCTGGGCCTGTCTCAGTTGTGAATACGGGCACATGTTCGGGAGATATTTGGCTATTAAACGACGGCTTGCAAGGTAGGTGATTTATCAGAAACAGGTGGCAAAAATGATTTTCATAAGAATCTAAAATTGGAGACCTCAGATTTGCCTGCTGACAAGCTGTAAATCCAGGCACCGTGGCTACGAATAGGGGACCCATGAAGTTATTTCCACCCTTTATGGCTTTCACGCGCTTTTTTCGCGTCTTTGCACTGTAAAAGGCGTGTGATAGCAAAATCCTCTCTGTGCAAACGTTTCGTTGCATGCTTCTCTCTGCTTCTTCGTTTGTTCGATGTCTTGAACACGAACATTATTGGAGTTGTAGTAGAGAATTGCTTGAGTCCTTCATGGGTTCTTCACTTCGATGATTATGCTTCACATCGATTCGTCTGCCTCAACAAGATCTGAAGATATTTATAGGTGGCGGAAAATTTGCTGCTTTTTTTATTGGCCGCGTTTTTGTTTTTTGATGGTCAGATCAGAAACGAATAAAAAAGTTGTCAGAATAGCTGCCGCCATATGCGCTTTTGTGTTCCTTCCGCGTTCTCACTCACTTCGCATCTTGCCAGCACGCAACAAAACACACCTAATGATGCTTACCTTCGAATTCTTATTCACTCCAGTAGTCCTGCTATAATAGATTTATCTTTCATTTGTTCGAGTGCTATCAAATCATCAAATCCATGCAATAACACAATTCACACAATAGAAAATATACCACTAACATTTTAATGCACTGGCCATCTTACCGAAATGTTCAGGTTGAATTAGCTCCAGAACTGGTGTGGGGGATTAATCCTCCCGTGCAACTCACGACCACGAAGTTTAGTAACCCTAGCTTCACTCATTTTCGGGTGAAACCGTTCGGAAGGACAAACAGCACATAAGTATGCCATCGGATATGCAAATACATGCAAGCATAACATTGGCATAATGTGTCTTGCAATTGTAAATGTTGCAAGATGCATCCAAAGGAATGCCGAGAGCTTAAGCGGAAAGCAAATGGATGAGGTGTCAGCTGATACGAGCGAATCAATCATCACCTTTTTTATGCGCCTTAAAAATTTGCATTTGCAAAGTGCGGCTGGTTAGACGATCGGTGCCTTAATGTTTGTGTGTGCTTATCCTCGAAAGTTCTGATAGTCTTGTCAAGTGATCTTTAGACACTTAAGCATAGATGAATTCAACGTTTAGTCAAGCACCGATCTGAGTGGGAAATTTTTACGAGTGACTCATTCGATTAAAATGTGGAAGAGTGAAGGTTTTCGTATCCACGCCTCTTCAGACCATTCCTGACGGTGCGCCTTAATAAAGAGGGACCACTCCAAGAATTTCAATATTTGCTCTATTTGGGGGTAGTAATCGGTTTAGCGGCTGGAAATTATTTGCCGCTTTTTTGTTACATACGAAACACCAAAATTTAATTGCAATGCTGTGTTTTTTACTCGATCGGGTGATTCACATCTTTTGAATCTCAGTTATTCGTCAGATTTGTTTTCTTTGGTAAATGGTAACCACAAAAATGAAATGAATGCATACAGTTTTTGGGAAACAGTAACCTGACTTATGGGCCCTCTAGCCGCATCAAGTGTTTGCAAACAGCCTCGAGGAAAAAAGGTAGGGTTGTTTGACAGCAGATTAGTGTAAACACATATTAGTGCTCATTTTTTCTTGGCAACTCTAGACTTTAACATTCCAAGATCGTCAACTCTTCGGATCATAGCCTGTTTCGTGTCGGAAAGCGATGTTTATACTTCCTGCCTGGTGACTTTGACACTCGCAGCAATATTACCAATATTAATGTTATTGTTATTGTTATTATCATCGAACTTGCTGCTTCCTGGCCCCATATTGTTGCTATTAAATTTGTTGCTTCTCAGACGCATCCGTCTAATCAGCATCAATCACAAGTTTTTACTAATGCCTGAGTTGGTTCTAAGACGCAGCGTAAGATCACGATGCGGAAGTACGTGAAGTGCTTCGGGTTCAGATATGGCGGCAGATTATAGGCTGCATATATGAATCGTTCGCACTTTTGCTCTGACTCTTCGACTTTGACTTCCGTTGCTTTCAAACTTCGTTTCCAAATGAACTGGCCAGAATTCTGGCTTATAAACTTGGCAACAGTTATGGGTGTCGCCATAATGGAACTGACAGACGGTGCATGAATGTGGGAAAGATTTCACGAGAGTAAATAAACTTCAGTGAGCAATTCATCGCCTTCCACGTCGAGGATAACACAGATTGCGTCGGACGTGGATGGTGTGGAGAAAGCAATGAATGCATGTTGTGCCCAATCACCGGCTGCCATGCTTTCCGGTTTGCTCTTTTCCAACTTATTCCTGCGTTATATTATTGTGTTTTCTGCCGTTCAGATAGCATTCAAAAGGGCTGTGAAGAAGAGAATGTTTGCTGAAAGGAGAACTTTCTAAGTTTCATGCACCAAGGTACAAACAGCTGGAAAACATCAAATATCACAACAGTGCACCAAATTCCGCAACTACTGAATTTGTAGTTTGAGTCAGCTGTGTTCGCGTGCAAGATGGATCGATACACTATGGTTAGTGCTCTTTCCGATCCTTTGTAACGAAATTGCGGCACCAAGAGGAAGAGAAAATCACATCGAGTTTGCGAATTGTGTTTATTGTTGTTAGAGGCATCTAAAGGATTTTCTGTGCGTTCCTCGTGGTAGGCCGCTGTTGATGCCGATGCAATCCTTCAGAGATGTTCCTTTACTCAGCTTACAATTTGCATAAACCGAACATTCAAGTCACAATTTTAAAAGCGCCTTTAAGACGATATGAAAACCAGACGAGCAATTTCTTTTTTTCAATGTACTCATCGAGTTGTTTGCCGAGCGTTGTTTTATTCGTTAAGAGTGGAGCATTTGGTTAGCGTACTTCAAGAGGCAACTTAAGAACTGTCCGCCATCGGATCAATGGGTTATTTCTGTGAAAGCAATCCTCCTTCGCACACCACCTCCACTTGCTAGCAACTTCATTGCATTCATTTGCAGTGATGCTCTATGACGTCCCACTGGATGCAAATCCTCAGTAACCGTTCGCCGTGCTAGCATTGCGTCTTATTGCATTTAATATTCCATCTATTGAGATTATATTGAAGCTTTCACTGAGTGTTTTTCTATGAGAGGTGTTCGACATTGCTAATCGCATACTTTGAGGTACAATAGGTGCACTGTGTTCGCATCTTATAGCAGTTGTACTGATTGCTATGTTCGTATAAAATACCATTCAGCAGTAGCAAACGAAATTGCGACGTAACACTTGTATCGCTTATTATTTCGACGAAACGGAAGTGTTTCTGAGGTTACTTTCGTCTATCCCGACCCGGATAATAAATGCTTGATAGTGATAATAGTGATAATAGCTGGTGAAGATTGGAGTAGTGCAACCGTGTTGATTATTTTGATTTATTCCCCAGAATAAACGTATGGTATTGGAGGTGATGCTTAGCAACGGAAAAGAATAGCTTTAAAATGCGAAACTGTTGAGGATCGAGTGAAATACTTGCATTTGCCTCGCTAAGTCCAGAAAATCTAGAATCTAGAAATCTAGAATGTGGCAATTTTTCCAGCGCTTTATGCTTAGATTGCTTTTCTATCTCTCTTAGTAACGCCTCAAAAACTAATTTCAATGCGTTCGCAGTGGCGATGTGCCGCACTAAATAAGATTACTTCCAATGCTGAAACAAAGAGGTGAGGGAGAGGCTGGGACGCTGTTCTAGACGCTTGACACCACATTGTTGACGTTCTACGATTTATCACTTCGCCTTTCTTAAATTAACTCTCCTTCATTTTGGTGCTTTATGAAGTCAATAACTCTACAGAATTCTGTGCCTGGGGCTGAGGCCTGTATTATGAGGGCAGTCTCTCAAATAAGGGATGTAACGTATCGGTCAACGAATAGGGACGGTCAACGAATACCCTCGATCGTACTGCTCGGAACACTCACGATGGATTAGCTGAGAAATATGCACAACGCGCCAAAGATGTAACATATCCATCTTACCACTGCCCGCCGACTCCATCCTACCCCCATCCCCCAGGGCGGTGACTTCATTTGATACGCGCGTCCATTGCAAGATACCCTGTAGTCACTGCTTTCATTCATCAGTTTCATGCGTATGATGATCGAAAACGCGATTGCTTGATGAATTGTTTCTGGATGGAGTTGCTCTTCCATTAATATTGTCACTGCTAATTTCACCAGTAAGTTCATGAATTGAGACATTCCTTTTTTTCAATGCCAACATTCGATCTGGAAAAAAGCGTGTAGAGATATTGAATTTATGTTCCGGGAATATAAGCGACGGTAATTAACACTCAAGGAATTAAGAGTAAACTTGAAGCGTGGGGTTCAAAGGGATGCTTTCACTGCTAGCTTGAAGCGCTTATAGTCGTGTTAAAAACATTACAACGTTCTTTGTGAGGGTGTCGCATATGGAGTCGTTTATTCGTTCGCACTTTTCTTTTCACTCCGAAGATGTTGTTGTGTACTTGCATTGTTGGTTTTTCATTCCTCTAGAGAACTCCTCCAAATATATGCAGTGCTTTAGACGTTCGCTGTATTTGCTCCCGAGAACATTTGGAATCGAGGCGGATTTACGTTTGCTGTTGAACTGGGTGGATGTCTTGTATTTACTACCAAAAATCCATGTTTTATACGTGTACGTTACTGTGTCATTTGAACTCTCAGACATGTCTGCTTTATAAGGGAGCGTATCGGGGGCTCCTAAAACGCTTATCGCTGGACCGGCATTGTCTATGTTGGATAGGTAAATGTGTCAGTGATCGATAGCCCGCTTTCGTGAGGCTTTTGGAAGCAATTTGCAAGCGGAAGCTCAGCATTCCGGTGATTCGTCAATGAGTCTTTCCTTTAGGGTGCCTTTTTACGAAATTTTTTCTGCGTCCTCCAAGCACATCTCTAGCACTAATGGATGAGCAGCCATCTTGTCGATATTTTTTCCTCATTTGTTTCGCTTCTGCTATAGCTGCCTAAGATCTTTCCGCTCACCGTATCTCACCACTCAAAATTACACCCCATTGAAATAACATGTGAAATCAAATGCTATAGACCGATTCCAGCTGCTTGTTCACAGGTGCATTTCTGTGCTTTTCTACGAGTGATACGTTGAGGGATGTGGTGACAAGACATTGCGTCGTTCCGTTTGTCGCTTTGTCGCATCAGTCGTATCAGGTCTGGCACCTCATCGCGATGTTGTATCAGCTAAGAATCACGATTGCGAGCCGACAGTCATTCCGATTCTTGGACACATTTGACTCTCGGCTTTCTTATTATTCTTTTTCTAATGGGAGCTGTTTGAGAACGTTCAGTGTTTTCGATGAGTTTGAAAAGTTTAGCGTGCTGCTGAGCATAGTCGAATTTTCATCTGCATTTTCGGCACCTACCACGCATAGGCAACTCTCTGTCTTCCCGTCTACCCAGCCGAATGGGAGAATGGTTCCTAAAAATTTTGAGCCTCCAAAGTGTTCCTCATAGCTGAAGGCATGAGCAAGCGCTCAGCAAATAGAAACTTTTGTGTTATTAAAGAATGTTATGAAATCCTGCAGCGAATTACTTCCAACTGGGAAATTTCGGCAAGCTGTGCACATTTCAAGAGCAGACTGCTTTCCATAAAATGCATCATAAATTGGAAGATTGCACCAATTTGCGTTGATTAATATGCAGGACTCTCTCTACATACCTCACATAATGTTAAGCATAGCCATAAACTAAAGAATTGTACTTCGGTCGCCTCAGTAGAGCACTTGTGAACCCGTTCTCACCCATCCTCATCCATTGCAATTGGCACCTTCCTTTAATTCCTTCAATAAGATGATTCGGTCACTCTCACACTATCTTACATATGTGTACGGAGTTTAGCACAAGGCACGTCATGCTTCGATTATGTTTACTGTCAGATGCGGTCACTGGTTGAATTTTTCTGCATTTATTCATTTGGGCTTATCGTTCTCATTCCTTTGATGAAAGCAGCTGGATGCAAAAGTTTCCTTTGCATCCTTAATATAGGAGTTGTAAAGGGGTATTTTATTAGCTAAAGCAATCGGTTGGCTTTTCCTCACTGTTCGGAAGGGATTTGCCATTATCTAAGACGAAGGTAAGAAGTGCAAATAGGGATTGATGTAGCAAAGGGTATGTGGCATACACAGCGCTATCGACGATCCCGCTTCTGTTTCAATAAAATTAGTTCGCATTTGTGGCCACGGTCGCATTGTTTCGTCTGCAAAAGCGTCTTAAAGTGCTTTTTTGTTGCTGAGCACATACCAATCGGCAGCTATTCTTTCGTCTTTGCTATGCGTAATAACGATACGCGTCTGCGACGCATATTTTCCTTTATACGATGTTTTTTTTTACGAAGCAAATCGCATAGCGCAAATGGTGCTCGTGGAATGTGGGAATGCGAACATAACGGCTGAAAATATTCTAACATTAGTGGGGATCCTACAGAACTAACGCACTCTGATGGGGAAAGGGGGTGATTAAAGTTGCTATTCAATTCCTTCGTTTATATTCATCCGTCGGCTTTACAGTTAGTAGCTTACTGACAATGTCAGCTATAGCTAAGTTAGCGGAAAGCAATCAAAAACATCGAGCGAACACATGAGCAAATCCACTCAGTTGGTGTCTTACAAGATGTGCAATTTTGTTGATTGGTTTGGCGATAAAACCAGCCACCACTTCACTAATTCATGTAAATTCGGTTGGCGAGGCAGCTACGAACGATTTCAGGGCTGCTAGAGTGCTATATTATCCAATGAGACAGACGGATAGACACGGATACATTCATTGAGGAACTTTAGTTATCACGAGAATTGGAAGAGAGTTTGTTAAGCAGGCGATTGTTTACAGTACGAGAGATGTATGGTTGAAGGCAGGCAACACAGTGATGGTATGTGATGCATGAAATAGTTGACGATAAAATGGGCGATGGCTTGAGTGATTCCAGTGAAATGTGTACGCGAGTTTTTATAGAAGTTGACTCGAGTCCACCAGTTGAATCATCTTCAGGAGCATATGTAAGGGCACGCACGTGCACATACACACACATATACGTATACACCCCCGCATATAGATGTATGATGAACAATTATGATCAATGACTTACGTTTGAAATGTTGCTGAATGAATGACCTATAAAAATTGAATGCAAGAAGGAAGTATTCATCAACATACTTTCCTTATGTGTCTGCATGTCCAGCTTTTCATGAATTCCGTCTCGAAAAGCAAAGAAAATGCGGGAAATCGAAGTAGAGCTCCATTCATTAGCTTCCGATTAGCTGCATACTTCAATCCATTAAAGCCCTCTGCGATGTGATCTACAACATGGTGCATGCATCGCTGCAGGTCACCTCCCTTTGTGCATTCATCAATGAGTTAGTTCTTGGTGAAGAAATCAGGATGTTTTGAGGAAGTGCGTCACAAAGCCCCGATATGGTAAAATTTGTTTGTCGTGTTAGCAAATCGTATCGAAGACAATGAATGGTCTTCAGCTAATCGGTAATGCCTCATTACTGCAATCTGACGATGCAGTCATTAGATTGCAAATTGTTTCGGTTGGGATTCGGCCTCTAATCTCAGCGTCGATCTTGCCACAGTTTTTTTAGGTGCAAAAAAATGGCGACGGAATTTCCGAAATATTTCCATTCTCATGTGACCGTCGGTCTCATGTCGACCCTCGCAACAGGTGCTTAGTGACGGCCGTACAAGAAAAAGTGTTGGTATTTCCTCTCAAGAAGCTTGATCGTTGATGCTGCGGGTGCATTTGCAGGCAGGGGTCGCACCGATGTGAAAGCGTCAATTGATATTAGGGGTCCATTTCGCGAATTCGCTCAGACTTGTGCTTATGAACTGCTAATCTAATTGCTTTTGACCCATGTTGAGTAGCACTATGAAAAAAAAACGAAAATTTGAAAATAGTTAATTTGTGCTTTATGGCGGTGATGCTTCATCCTAGGCCCAGGAGAAGAGTTGGTATCCAGAGTTCTGCATTCTCGCAGAAATAAATTTGTTTCTTATTACACCTTTCCGTGAAATTGACGAACTTAGTGTGGCACAAGTCATGACAACGCTGCCACGGTGACCACTGTCATAGAGGCATCTGGTAGTGACTCCATGCCTTCCAAATATTCAATTACGGTATTGCACTGCATGGTGCAACTAGGTGTCATGAGGTGGTCGCATATTTCTATTTCATGTCCAGCGTCTGTAACAGCGGTGGGTCAGGCACATTTCTGATCGAGCAACATGTAGTTAGGCCTAGTATTACATTTGCTAGTGGTTTGCATTTCGCATGCAACTCCATATTAACTGCGCTAATCTCTCTTCTTCTATGTCTCATATCCATCGCTTTGATGAATACACGTCGGCAGCTTCATGCAGTCACCTTTAAGTGACGCATAAAACTCAGATACGCCTGTCCGTAACTAAGGTCGACTCCGAGCTTTAAATTCCTGTCCTGCGGGGCTGCTTTGCTTTTCATACTTTTATATGAGGCAGGAGAGGCTGTAAAGGGCAAATAAGAAAGAGACAAGTTGCAACATTGCGAAGCATTATGATAGCATTGTCTGTTTGTGGTCATTCACCACAGTATATTCTTAATCGTGAAGGTTTCAAGTAGGCTTCAGATAAGTCTGCTGCCTTTTTTGGATCACTGAGAAGTGAAAAACGAGGAATATAGTTTATGCCATGATGTTTGCGACTTTCCTTCAAATTGCTTTTATAAATTATTCTAAGTTTGGATTGAAGGTGCTCCCCAAACGTTGTTAAAAAATTGAGTGCTTGCCCTTGTTTGAATTTATTTTCTCAGCGATTGCAGCAGTTTTATTTAATTACTCCTTAAATATGGAGCAAAGATTTAATCATGTAGTATCTGAAGTGCTTTAATGAATTTCCTGCGAAGCTCGGCATTTGCATTTGAAATTGCGTTAACTAGTGATAGAGAACCGTTGTATTTTGTCATGAGCTGTTGATGCAAAAGAAGATTGATTAGAGACGAGCAGTTGTGCGCCTTCGTTAGTTGAAATGAGTGCTTTTAGGAAGAATTCGTTGAATTCTTTTGAATCTCATTCGTGCGATGCTCGTTGTGTTTTATGCGTGGGCGGATGCCGATCGTTAAGCAGAAAGAAACCAATGAACATTTGTTGCATTTTTACTTAACGGCATGCGTCTGGAACGCGTCTCGTTCATTGTGCATTCGATGGGCCGATGCGTTGGCGTCGTGTTATTTGATCGATGGTACTTTGCAAGCGACCAAAAAAGGGAAAAGCCAATGAAAACGAACGTCGCTGGCTGTTTCAAATTCGGCCACTTTGCATAATTTTCACATTTCCAAACGTGTCTCGCAGAAACGCTTTAACGAATCGGCAGATGCATTCTGTGAGATAGGGTCAACTGCTTTCGATTCCACTCATTTCGAAAGTTATGAAGGCTCGTTTGAACGGCTAATTGGGCATGAGGAAGAAGGCGATTTTTGGCAGAGGATTCATTCATGCAGCTGGCCAATGTAATTAAATAACACATCATGCGATGTTGTATTCATTATTTCCGGTAGTTTTGCGATCGATCGATGTGCGAAATGAAATTGCAAAATGCGGGCTACCATTCTTGTCTTGTAAATTTTTGCGATAATGTAGTGTGGGCAAAAGTAAGCCATCTTTTAGAAGCTAACATCCGCTAAATGATTGCAGTTGAACACTCAGTGATGACATGAACGATCGCTGAATTGTGCGCACATCTTGCCACGATTGCATTCTAGATCGCTTGTGGCTATTCCAACGGAACACTACCTGAACAAAACTTACCAGAGCACGTGGGAAGGCGCTTTAACATGTAATTTTTCATGCTACTTATTCAGTCCCTTCAGTTTCCGTCTATATTAGTCAAACCCACCAGTTTCTATCTGTACAAGTGGCTAAACTCCAGTTATTATGCTCAAGAACAGCTCACAATTGTTACCCGACGATTCAAGATTGCTAAAGCGCATTGGATGTGGCAATGTTAAACCTGCTGACTGCAAACCACAATAAATAGTTGATCGAATGTAAATCCGATCTATAAAGAGGTCATCGCTTGTATTCAACAAAATCTGACAGTCTCCCTGCAGATAAGCCTGAACCGCAGTCGCCTCCTCTGCTGGTCCATACTCTGGATTCCCGAGTCAAGAACTCCTGTTTATCCCGCCACATCTCACGTGAGGCATCAGTGAGTAAGACCTTGTCGCACTGGCAATTTGCATGATTTTCATTCCCAGGACCAGCCTACGTTACCAACTAGGAGGAATCTATTCTATCCATGGAGAACGCAAGCGCGAGCAAATTCGCATTTTTTTGACAGCTATGTAAACTTGACCTTTATAAATGTTTGGGACTTGAACTACAAAACTTTTTCTCCCGCTTAATAATTATTCCTCAATCGTCTGTCGAAGCAGAAGAGAAATTCATATGGGTCATGAGCGTCTATTTAATTTTCTCAGATTCAACCTGAACACCGAAGTGTTTGCAATCCCTCGGCTCGAAATTCGTTCAGATGGCTCATTGCATAAACGACAAGAGCGTCCACATCAATTTCCTTTTCATTGAAAGTCGTGCTGGACGCTCATTGAAATTCGTACGAAGCTGGTTTTTTTGATTCAAGATCAGCTCCCAGACAGTTGTAACGTTCATTTCAGATGCCGTTCTCTTACACGGACCACTTCCAGGCTTGACCAAGAGCAGGGAAGTAAAATGAAGTTGGAATTGTTCTATGCTTCTCTCAAAAAATATTGTTACACTGCTTTCTTATGTGCCAAACTTCAAAACTCGTTTTGAATTTTATTTCGAAGCATCTGTTGCTCTTAATGATGAGTGCAGATGTTATTTTTATCACTCTCGCTTGAAGTCTGCTGCGAATCCATATTTCCGGTCCATCAAAAAATTGAGACAGCGCTAAAAAAAGTCGCTTCTCAGAATTAACCGTCCGTCTACTGTTCTTGCCAGCCAAAACGATGGCAGCTTTCAGAAACAACTCATCTCATTCTTCTTCGACTTTTTCTCACTTAGTCTCCACTCAGTCACTTCCGCATAACTCTGAGTTGCCTCCTACTGTTTTTTTTCTTTCACAGCTGTTATGTCAACGTCTACAAATGTCGAGCAGTTTCAATTGGTGCCCTGCCACTTGCGCCACAAGGATACACTCTGACAAGCGATAATGTATAAATCACGTGAAACTGATTCGTAGAGAACTAGGACAACAGGATGAAATATCTCAGGACCGATAATCACTGTTAATGGAAGCTTGAAATAATGCAGCATACAGAAGCCGGGTCTGAAGTCGAAACTCATCTTTGGCCATCCTTTCTTCCTGTTGCAACTCGTCTTAATAATTCCGGCATTGTAGGAACACCATCGGCTGCCAGTTGACTAACGGCTGAAAGCTTATGGTATCGGAGGTAGGTAGAGGTTTTCTGGACAAAGTTTTATTTTGTAGGCGATAAATGGCCTGAAAATCTAACCGCGGCATAATTTCTTGCATACCTGGGAGACAAATGAGTGACAACTGTTTTCCGCCTTCTGCATATCTGTAGCCATAACCCTTCCAGAAACATTCGTTTTCAGAAATTAGCTTTCCCTCTTTGAGCCATATGCGAATATATGCGGCGAATGGTCTTTTGAAGATACTGGACAATTCATCTTTTCCATATGACTTATTGGTGCACAAACATGCCATAAAATTCAAAGGCGTTTTGTTTCATGAATGATTTCTGCAGACTGAGAACAAATTTTTCATTCTGGATTTGTGTAGCTGTTCGGGTATCCAGCAAAACCCATAATTGGGCTATATAGGCATTCGTTTTAGATATTGAGCCCCTTGCACAGCAAAGTGCGATACAACGGTGCATATCACGTCAATAATCATCTTGTGTATTTCTTATCTTGGCGAGGGGTGTAGCATACAAACTAGTCGATAGGAAAAGCTCTGTATCAGCTCGAAACGTCTCATTCGAATAGTCACCAATGACCTTGTTTTCAGTGTTACTTTGTATGCGTTTATCGTGAATATAATAGTTTTCAAGAGCAATTTGCAATCATTTTCTGATAATGTTCTCCACAAGAGTTTTCGATTGAACGGAACATTAATGTGTGCAAGATGGTTGTTCACGAAGTGAGTTATGTTGGCAAAGTTCAACAATCTTGCATATCACTAATTTCAGACTAATTCCAGGTTGATTTCAAAATGCCTCATTCTTCAATTCAATCATTTTTAGTGCAATATTTCCGCTATCACATACGTTCTGGTAAAAACGGCGATGTTTTGAGAGGAATAAAGCATACCAAATTGCATAGGTCGTTGACATTTCATCATATTTTTTTCGTTTATGTTTGGGAAAGTTGTGCATCGAGTGAATGATTGATGCACTGACAATATGTATTTCCACTGATGAGTGGCGGTGTTAATTGCTGCAAGCAGTTCTACGATCAGGAGAAATTCTATGCAATGACTACATTGATTCGCTCGAGGCTACAATCTGTGCTTCACCTTTTCGCTTCTGAATCCGCTTAAATAGTTAACTTAAGTGATTGCTTGCGTTTTGGCTGCCAAGTTGACGCCATCTGAAGAACATTTTCTTAGCACCATCTAAGCATTCGCATCGATCTGAACTTATCATAGGAATATTTAAACATAAATATCACCGACAAAGTGGAGCGATGGCTTCAGAATTTGCAAGCTTTATCGTTTCGTTACAAACGATCATTTCGATGGCCTTTGTAAGCAGCCCATTATAGTCATGGAGTATATCCAATGACTAGGCAGTATTACTCTTGAAATGTCACCACACACTTCAAACTATTAAGCAATGAATTGTAACAAAGCCGAACACACCTGCATTCGCAAAAACAGAAATTGCAGTTTGGCCACATAATGATTGTATCACTCGGAGCGATTAAGGGAGTGGCTGTGTACCTGCAAGAGGTGCATCGACACTTCGGGAAACAAATACATCCACGACCTCTCAGTTGATTTGGGGGTTGAGGTGATTTTTTAGACTATGATGAATTGAATAAATGAATTGAGTGGTTTGCTAAAGCGGTATGGAAATAGGTTTTTGAGGTTCGCAAGGAATGGCTGTAATAAATTTGTTGAACTCGCTGCAGTAGTCTGTGGTCGCGGTTAATATCGTGCATGAAATAGCACATTATAGGAGTAACAGAGTTGTACTTGAGTTTTTTGCTTGTAATACCTGGACTATACGATTGAGAAGGAAGTTAACAGTGGAAACATGAGGAGTTGAGTGTATTAATGATTCGACAGAGAGGACATAGAGAAGAGTGGAGAGAAAAAGAAAGAAAAAGAAGAGAAAAAGCTAATAATCGGTACTGACATATGCTGAACGGTTGGCATTAATCGCTACACCATTGTGATAGAGTTACAGTGCTTTTGCTTCGGGAAATAATGTATGAGAGCAGTTTGTGTCAAAAAATTATGTGCTATCAACAATGCTCATATATATATATATATATATATATATATATATATACGTGTACGCAAATATATATGAGCGCATTTTCGCCGGTGCATTTGAGCACTGCTTATAAGCTTTTGAAAAATGCCCAAAAGGTTAAAAAGCATTAATATGTGGACGCTTGGCCAGTGGGCAACAATGGTCGAATAATTTTCTCCATCTTGCCAGTATTTCGGTTCGCCGTATTTTCTGCTCTTCGTGACTTGACAAACTCTTGTTTTATCCATTTTTGTTCGAAATGAACAGATTTTGAGACGAATGGCATCAGAGTCTTTTCATATGCAAGTCATCGAATTCCAAGTGGAATAGAGTCTCGAAAATATTCCTCAATATTGTTTTATCTCTAAATAATCAGACGCTGAGTGGAATTCCAGTCAGAGATGGGCATCTATATGCAGATGGCGATCACTAGATAAAGCGAAGTGAAGTGATTTAAGGTGTGAAATGATGATAAGACGTCAGCGAATGAGTCTTTGTAACTCTCATATTTATCTGATTGCTTTGATTTCTTTGGAGGTTTTCCAGAGTCAGTTATTATTTCGTGCAGACTGCTAATTGGAAGGATTTTCATAGTGCAAAGTGGATGGCGAAATGCGAGCGGAAACGTCTTTGTTGTAGAAAGCAGAAAGCATTGCGTTGCTCCAACCTCCTCTCCCCTTCCACCATCCGCGGCCCCTTCCCCCTCTGATTGTGTACACAAACTGGACAGAAATTGTTATTATAGTATGTGTATCTACTCATCTGCACATACAGCAGTGAACATTGTTCATGCAGCTGCGAGTTGCTAATCAGCTTCTGAGCATTAATAAGTTCGGTCTCTAAAAATGATGTGCTATTTTTGAATTGCGAACTTGTGGTGTGCATTCTGTCCTCATCGCATTAAAAGATGCGCATCGTTAGCATTGGAAAAGAAGGCTCCGAGACATTCCATACATCCGGCTCCCATTTCCAACATTCGCCGATTTTTTTCTTTTGTTGGTGCACATCACTCGCTGAAGGAATGAGATGTATTTGGACAGCAGACGAGCGCACCAAAAATTTATTGCACTACACCGCGCTTCTAGATGCACTAGTGAAATGATCATCTCCATCTAAACTGAATAGTGCGTATCTCAACATTCGTGTGCTTATCGGATCGGCTCACAGCATATAACTTGAAGAGTATTAAAAAATCCTTCAGACTATTGAGCGAGATCTTTAATTTCTTGCAAATGCAACGAGGGGTTAAAAGAGAAGCTGCCTTATCAGCAATCTGTGGGTAGTGGCATTGTCAGGACAGTGTTGATATCTTGATAATAGTTGTGAGCACACCTCAACCGAGATCAAAATGTTGAGGAAGAGGGAGTTGTTCACCTTTCACGATCCGGGAAATGTCGGAACGAACAAAGTTAGTAGTTCCTGACTGGAAACCTCAGTCCTTTTGCTAAAGTAAAGCAAGTGATCGGCTCCGAAAATGATTAAAAGAAGAGGAATGGCATGGGTTCACGAACAACATTGAAGCCCAAAAATGGAGAACCTCACGGGCACCTGAATAAGCAGCCGTCTGTTTTGTGCTGCTTTCCGCCAAAAAAGTTACTCACATTCAGTATAATACACACTATTCATACATGAAGAAAAACGGTTCCAAGAGAATAGCTAAACTGAGCTGTTATCACAGCAGACTTTGGCTCATCGACGTTCGAATCTATGAGAGGCGTCAAAGTCGTTCGTTTCCTTCAAAGATGATCATTGTGCACTCGTCTGATAGTGGCTCACTATCATCTTTGCTTTGATTTATTTTCAATTTTGGTGCATAAATTCATATATCTTCGATTTTCAGCAGATTCTTAGAGTTCTTTTCCTCAGATATACAAGTGGACAGACATCGAGTGGATGTGAGCCATCCAAGAAATTAATAGCAGCCTGCTGTAAAAAAAAAACTCGAAAGCAATGAATGTGCCTTCCCTCTCTCCCCATTTTCTTTTAAGAATGACGATGAAGTATGAAGTGGTCATTCTGATGCTTCTTCTTGCCCAAGAAAAATACTCAGAATGTCCGTTGGTTTTATTCGAAAATGATTCCGCAATGACACCTTTCTCGAAATAATTGTGAGAAAGACCAAAGGTTGCAAAGCCTAGTGGGTGACAGGGCCGTGTGGCGTTCCTCTATCCATAATAATGCATTAAATTCGACATCACATGCGGAAGATGAAGCTTGTGAGAGGGGTTTCATTGTCTGCACTGCTTGCTCGCCCATGTCTGCATGCTTTCAGCAAGCGCCGTTATTTTCTCCGCATTCCATTCATTGCGTCCGCTGTTTGCACCTTTTGTATCGTCTGCCCATCAGTAGTGCAAATGAGTGGTCTGTTTTTGTTTTCGTTTTTCAGTTGTCTCAGCACGAATCATTTCCGTTTGCATTGCAAATTTTTTCTCACTATTTAAAGCAATCTCCAATTTTTTTCCTCTCATTTGATTTTGATGCGTAAATCAGTTTGAGGGTCTGTGTAATACCAGATGAGAAAGTATTACTCGTTTTTCGATATTGAACGAGTAATGAAATTCTTTGAGTGGATGTTGCGTTTGTCAATGATGCATAATCGTTTAGATGCATATGCAAAGAATACGCAATGAGGGTGTGGTGAACAAACGCAAATGAGTTGTCATCCCACGTATTTCTTCTCTGAATAAGCGATTTCTTATATATGCTCCATTTGAAATGCCGACATCCTGGAATTAAGGCACAACACTTTATCGCTTGTTGAATATTCCAGTGTTCTTAAAAAAAAAAAGAAAAAAAATGCCTCTGGAGCGTAGATGTTCTCTGGTTTGCTATTGATGATTCAGTTGTAATTTAGTAACAAAGGAATTAGAGAATGTTTCTTGGTTCACTTATGTTGCTTCTCTGCCCGCCTTTTTTTCGTTTTCTTTTGAGAGGACGGTCGATAGACGAGAGAGCAAAGAAGACATTGCAAGTGACATCAATGCATCTTACAATCGGATGTCACCAGTTGAACCTTGCATAGTTCTGTATCACTAGAGCATCGCAGATAGGGGCCTGCATTACCGACAACAGCTACTCGTTTAGCCCTTTCACCCCTTTCATTTTGCATTCCAGATTGATGTAGTTTTAGTAGCCAAACGATTCGATCCTCTGGCCACTTTAATGCGATCGGCGAGCACTGTTCGAAGACTCTCCAAAATGTAAGCTGCGATTTCTGCAAGTTCATAGCATGAAAAAGGTTGAAGCGAGATCCAGCTCGTTCATTTATGCTGAGGTTTTCATCACGAAGCAGCCAGTCTTCAGATAACAATTTTTTGCTCTACCATAACGATTGTTTGTCGTTGGCTATCGTACACATCATTATAAGGATAGTACATATGATCCGCACGATTACATAAGTGGCCCAGAACGTAGCGTAGTACATTGGTAACGGGTCAAAACTTTTTTCCCGTTGTTCTTATGTACTCTGCTTGAATTCGTGGTTGTGGGATTGTGTAAGCTCACATTTCTGATAGGGTTGTTATGTACGTGTTTCTTGTGTGATTTGGTTTCAATTGCAGTAACTGCGCTGAAAAACTTCACAGTTCATAATGAGAGCAATTAGAGCGAACAACATTCTGACTCGATTCATCGACCATTACAGTGATCTTGTAAAGAATACTTCCGGAAGTTATTTCTTCGTCACGACGCCTTTCGATTGAGCGTAAAGGTGGATGCGCAGTTGCTAATCGAATCTTGCGTTAACCAATCGTTGTATTGCACGATGATTTTGAACAACGTATATGGAAAGAACTGTCTCTTGTGCCCTTCTGTATGTGTATTTACTATGCTCGCTTGATTACGTCTTTTTCAGAGTCATTTGATGCTCTAATCACTTTTTTCTTCGCTGCTAATAACATCCGTTTAACCACTAATTGCGCCTTTCTATTCCCCAACACACGTTCAATCGTCTCTCTGAACAGTCTTCGAAGCGAACATTTGAATATACGTTTATATTCTCTCAATCAAAAAGAATTCTTCTCGTTTTCCGTCTAATTTTATCGTTGAGAGGAAATGGCATCAAGTCATCTTTCTTATTGCCCTCGAAATATTGCGTCGCCGTCCTAGGAAGTGATCAGTCAAGGTACACATAGCGTTGGTGGCCGTTCGCCTGTCCGTAGATGAGTCTGCCTAAGATGAATGAACGCCTCAAAGTGCAAAGGAAGCGTTTTCGCGTCAGCGATTCCGGGCCAATGGTTACAGCAACCGGCACATCCTCTCATTACCACGCTGTGTTACACTCTATATTCGTTTTTTACGCAAAAACGCATTACTATGAGTATAAAAGTGTGTATTGCAGGGGACAAGATTAATGCATAATTCGTTCGATTTATAAACGCAAATTCACGATTATTTATCGCCCTATTGAATGTATTTTTCATTCGCACTCTCTACGCGCTTCTTTTATTAAGATCAATGATCGCACCAAACGATAGCATCATTCAACGCATTCGCTGTTTACATACCCTTTCATTCTGCAGACGTCGTTAGCGGTTCCCCAATAGACAGTTCGTACAGCTCTTTCTGTGAATCAAGATTACTGTGTCTGACATGTGGGTATTTTCCCTTACTGGACTCTGCATAAATGGATAATCGTGCTCCCTCCCCTGTAAGCAAGGCTAAGATAACTTCACAACCTGCATGGCATTCAGAAATGCATCCAGAACAAAGCTGTGAGAGGAGTAATTATTTGGAATGTCTGCAGCGAAAATGAAGATGGTTGATGAAGTTATTTCGATAGCGCTTCCACGTAGCACTGGAATTAACGCTAGAACTAACATATCGCAATCATTGACATCACATACATAAACATTGCTGGAGCATTGCTCACTTTGCCAAAGATCTGTTGTACCAATGGCACATCGGCCACTGCTGCTGTCAAGCAAGCACTACTATCAGTATTACGAATTGGGCCTCTCTCTTGCCACTCTTCTGTTGGAACCCTTCTCGAACACTTTGAAAAGAAACCAAGAGACCCCTATTAAAGCAAATCGCTACTTTATGCATCATAATGTATTGCTGCTGAATTACTCCACATTGTGGTATTGCGCCCTCCTCAATTTCTTTATGCACAATGTTTCTTTGCGAGAAAATTAACGCTTCCAAGAAATCGGTGATGGCAGCCATTCACTATAAAACACTAGAAACTCCGCCAATATTTTCTTTGTGCCGCTTTGATTTGATTGTTTTGGCAAAAGTTGTATATAAACTCCGTCCGCGGTATCTGCCGAAATCCATGAATTTATTCGCATTGCTTTGTCATCGAAGCTAAGGTCGAAGTTTTCACGCTCTGCGATCCTCTCCTTCAACAAATAAATCACTATTTGCACAAAAGCGCTGAAATCGATGAACGACGTTCATTGACGAGAGTCGATTTGCGCTGCAAGATTTATTTTAATTTCCTCGTGCTTTATAAAAGTGGATTATATCCTTAAAAAGACGACTAGCGTATTTGAGTCATTCGATGAAGCAATACGAAATAAAGCGGCGTCGATTCAAATCGCGCGTGGTGTAAGTGTTTGGAAAGGGTCCTCTGAGCAATGTGTGAGCATCGAACAAGTATCGCGGTCACGTTAACGCGTATGATTGGTGAGAGAAAAAAAAAAGTTGGAGAACGATGGAAGAATCAAACGGTATTCGTGGAATGTCGTTGCGCTAAGAATGAGTAGTTGGATGATGTGATTAATGAATGATTTAAATAGTGCTTTTGCACCTGCAACGCCAATCAAACGAGCCTTGTTTTTCTGCAATTTTTTTTTCATCCACTGTGCGCTTGTTCGCGCGTTCGTTAGTTTTTTCTAGAAATAATAATAGTGCATTTGTGTTTATTGAACTCTATATCGACTCGATTTAATCTCTCTTCATTTTCAGCCCTCTTTAACTGAGTGTTATTCCAAAATGACCTTCATGGAACTATTTGATGAAAAATTTTAATGCAAAAGGTAGAGAGACCCTCGTAGGTTGTTATTAAGTGAGAAATTGCAAAATGTTACCTTCATGTCTCCATTAAGCAGACCACTCTCAAAACTCTTCTCCAAACAATTCGCTTCTCTATGCACGGATCAAA
The DNA here is from genome assembly GCA_022844705.1 of Toxascaris leonina. Lineage (NCBI taxonomy): Eukaryota > Metazoa > Nematoda > Chromadorea > Rhabditida > Ascarididae > Toxascaris > Toxascaris leonina. The sequence continues at coordinate 13,962 of JAARMF010000741.1, read as the reverse complement.
AGAAATGCAAATTCTGCTGGTGCAAAGATAGATATAAGATTAAGTGATTCTAAACGTGCTCAATGTTGATAGCTGAATGTAGATGATAAAGGCGATCGCTGCGAGGTATATTCAGTTAAAAGTAACAGATGAGTATCTATAAAATGTCATAATTTAAATATTCCAGTATATATTCAACAGCTGCACATTCGTCATATAAATACAATTTTAGAACTCTTTTTTTTGCGACAGTTGGACACTACAGATTTGACGGAGGTTAAAATGCGTTTGTGAAAGATGAGGCAGTTACCTATAAAACTGAAACGGGAAATGATATTCAAATATTGTTTCGCTAATTGATTACACTACAATATGATTGATAAATAAGCGTAGTCGATCGATGAGTGCGATTGAGAGTAAAGAGAATGCGAATTCGATAGATAATATTTCGTATTGAATCGTTCAGATTTCACATTGTAAACGAAAGGTTTATTACTGAATTTAGTGTATCGATGATGGATTCGATTCCAGTGAATTTGTTTGTCGATAAATTAACACTTCACGGATTCAGATGTTCGCAACTAATCTCCTCGTATTTTAGTTAAATATTTCGTGAGCATTATGGGCATTATCGTATTTCTTGACGAGACCACTTTTCTCTGCTCTCTCATTCAACACACACACTCTGCCAAGCTCCAGCCGCTACCGTAATCTTTGGTGAGGAAAGCATAAAATGGCATTCGAGGAGTTGCATCTATTCTATTAGAAGAGGAAGTTACATCTTGTGATAGTGATTATATATCCCAACTTGAGTGTTGACGAATTGCGTATCTTCGCTAAAAGACCGAGGGGAGTGAAAAGGCAAAGTTGCCTGCCTTTCAGCTTGACTGAGGCTCGAGTTTTATAAGTTGTTGGGTGCTGATCGGTGAAATTTCTCGAGCATCTAATTATCGAATAAACTTCTCGAACTATGCGGTCATCTAATTCTCGAAAATTGTTTGCCGTGCATCACCTGACAGAGTTTTATACTTTATTTAAGAACGTTTAATTTATGGGGTTGTAAGGGTTGTGATAAGCGATGAATCACAGGTAGCAAGCAAGTATGGATAAATACGCCACTCTTTTGCGACATCTGTCTGCATAGTGATCAGTGAGGGGGTTATCACTGCTCTATATTGCAGCGGTATTACAGCTTACTTAAAGTCGCAATCATCTGTCAACGTTTTCAGCATGCAGCGCTCAATGTAATTGTGCATCGAGCTTGACACTGCAAGCAAACTCAACTTCGTGCTTCTGAAAACGCATTTATGTAATCATTGATAATTCGAACTGCTACCATCAGAAACCAAACTTTGCAGTTTGCATTCGTAGTCTTTTCCGTTGCATGCTTCATTGCACTGCTCTCAACTAATATATACCTCGAATTCTCACTTGTTTTCACGCGCTTATGCAAGGCACGTCTGCGAATCACACTACGACCAGGTCAGTTCTGTATCCGCTAGATTTAACTCAGGGATCATCAGGAATGGAAGAGGGAATTTGAGTATGCAGTCCACTCCATTAAGGGATCTGAGTTCATTTGATGAACTGCCGGAGCGCAGCTTTCAACAGAACTAATTGAAAAGATGAATATTTTGGCGCATCTTTTGCTTTTCGGCATTCTCCAATGCTGGTTACTCTGATGAGTTGGATTACGTAAACACAGATGGCACCAATTTCTTTGGCATATTCGTCCAGCTGTCGATTTATTGCGAGTTCGGTCTGTTACCCTGTGCAGTGCATCAGCGATCTTCGAGTTATCGCCATACAGTAGAAGTTGGTTGCTGTAGGAAGAACGAACGAAGCGCCACTGGAAGTGCTGTCATGTAGAGCAGCTGCCTTCAAGATGATTAATTAGCGCGAAAGGAGGTATGTGTTCGAAGTTTTCAACTGACAGCACCTGTCTTTGAGAACGTTTACACCCGGCACATACAAAGCACTGCCGCGATCGAAATACACCACACCCGACAGAAGCAGCCGATGAATTCGAATTTCTACCGTTCGCGCGCATGTCTTGATAAATGGCTCCATAGCGCAACTAGTGAACTTGTAATTTGTTTAAGAGATGGAAACGGACGCACTGAAACGATGCTGACATTTATGCAGCCCTCAGCCCTCAAATGCTATAGGCAGTGTGTCACGCTTGGCTATACAACCACTTATACACCTTGAATACCATGCAAATTTGTGGCACTTCATCTACAATTTGGTTAACATGGGCATAATAGTAACAGCACTCTCTCGTATTCGTCAATGTCGTCCTATGTAGGTTCCGTGCGGACAGAAAATAAAACGCTTAGGGAATTTTATTGACTATTAATGTGTGAACAACGATATGGTTGTTGCTTTCGTCCTCCCGTGAATGCTGCGGCAGCCTCCTCTGTATAAAATGTATCCGTGATTGTTGAATAGCGTATTGGGGAGAGATACGGGGTAGGGGAGCAGTCCATCTCATTGTAGTACTTCTGTGAGGTCCACTTCATCGAAGAAGCCCTAGGCTTAAGTTACGAGTGTGTTCACTGATACTAAGCCTTAATAGCTTTTGGTGATTTCGACCATTTTTTTGTGTTCTGATAATTTCCGACGTGTGGAAAGCCTCGACATCGTCGACACTGTCGCATCGCAACTTGTTCTACATTCGGAACAGTTGTCTTGTGAGCGCCGTGACTTTCGAAACGACAGCTGCTTCCCAGGCAACACGATGTTGCTTCGATGCACTTCTTTGCTATATGCGATAATATAGGTGGAACGTATTATCCTGCACGGATAGCGTAATGAGTTGTTGCAATCGTTTGAGAAAGGCGTTTTGGAAAACGAAGAGAGGTCGTGATACTCGCAAAGTTGACTGCTAGGAAACACTTTCTTTGAGTGTTTAACGCAGGCGGCCTCGATGCTTTAAACAGATGCTTTGACTGATTATAGTGATCACAATATTAAACTTGTAAGAGACTCAGAGAGATCATTGATTTGTCCCAATGGTCAAAAAGTGTACGTAGTTACTTTAATGACAAGCTGTAGATCAAGCAAGATGGAGTTTTGCAACAAAAAAACAGGGATAATGATGAGCGATGATTCCATTGTGTCGGATAGCCTGGCAAAACTTCTCAGCTTTTTACGATTGATGATGAATTGCCTCGAGAATTTCTGCTGAAACGTCGCGTTCATCTGTCTTCTTTACCACCGAGTACTGCTACGATCCTGAATGCCATTCAGAAGCTGAGTAGTAAAACTTCTTTGACTGCTGAACGACTACCATCTCTTCTTTTTAATCGGATCGCTTTCGCAATGTCTAGACCACCAAGTTCGATTTTCCAAGGGCCGTTTCCCTTGTTTTGCACTATAGTCACTTTAAAAAATGAGTTATATAACACCATTATTTAAAAGCCTTCTAAAAGTGACACAATGAATTATAGAGCCACAAACCTCATCTCGTCGATCTGCAAGATGTTTGAACTCCTAGTCAAAAACATCAATCGTGCTACAACATTTTCTTTCTCACGAGCTTATAAATCCGGAGGGTTCCGTCCCGTTGCATTCCGTTATCTCAGAGCTTCTTTCTTCCACGAGTGAATGCATTGCAGCATTGAAAAAGATGTTCCAAATGAAGTTGTTTACATTTACTTAGAGATGGAATCAGATGGGACGTTAGCAATTTGTGAAATGTACTGCCTCAGAGTCTTCGTCAAAATGGATTAGAGCCTTTCTTAGAGGGCGCTTCTACAGAGTTAAAAGAGGAAGTCCATTGTCAGATAACCATGCTGCAACAAGCGGTGTCCGCAAAGGAGCATCTTGGCACCGCATCCTTTCCAGATCTGCATTAGAGTTCTTCCCAGAAAGTTTAGCGATTCTTGGAAACTGTTTGCGGACAACCTGAGGATCAACCGTGATCTTAGCTACCCTCAGTCGACTTCCAATTGCTCCAAAAGACCTTAAAATATTTCCTCAGTAGTTGAAGGAACAGCAACTAGATATTTCGCATGGAAAGTGTCGAACCGTCAGTGTGAATTTTCTTCTTAGATCCTTGGCCGAGAATCCTAGAAACTGACAGCAAGACGTTACTGCCAGCTTTTGACGAAATTCGTGACTTGGTGTTTCAAAACCTTTCCTCACCTTCACTTTGCACGCACTGCTCGAAACTTCTTACAAACGCGTTGAGAATACAGAAATGGATTCTGTGAGCTGTGAAGCATAAGAATATGAAACACTGTCGGCAAGAGTTTATTGTTTCTTGAAGTACTATAGTTGAGTACCGTTAACCTGTTTCACCGACATATTTCGTTTCGGATGTTATCGCTGTTGCAAATGTCCAAAAAAAATTTGCTAAGACGGCGTTCCACAAGAATCCCCCCAGCATCCTTCCATCGTCACGACAGAAATTCCACTTGGTTCATTATAATCTTGTCAGTGAAGTGGACAATACCCATACCTTTAAGATGCGTCTAAATGTTTTGCATTAATGTTGACCTCTTCAGTGACTCTCACTTCATCCTTCCCTCTCTTATTTTATTCGATAGCGGCATAATATTACGTCGTTTTGCGCAATCAAGTCTAACTGCGACATGTGAAAATGTCGTTTAATTCGCCTCTATTGTAGATATTCTGTCGATTCATTTGTGTCACTACGCATTACTCACTCAATGATTCTGCAAAGACTTTATGCAAGACTCTACTGTAGATCCATTAAAGTCACGCTGCATTTCTTCTGTGTATTTATTTCGATGACTAAGAAGTTTTCTTCATCCTCAAGTGAACCAAACGTTACACAGTTAGAATATTGAATCATCGACGGAACATATTTGTTCATCATGTTCTCGATTGCAGATTATGACGCAGTGAACAGCATCAGAAACCACCTTACTAATATGGCACAAAAATTGCTGAATATCTACAGTATTCTATGTTATAGCGTCGATCAAGGGCGTTTCTTAGCTGTGTTGCAACCGGTCGGGTGTTGTTTGGCGTGGCTGAAAGCAGATCATGCCGATCGCTATACCTGGCGCTGTTTTTTATGGTACGTGCCTCGAGCGCCGTTCCAGTGATCGTTGCTTCCGCCGTTTGCGTTGTGGTCGACATCGTTCGACTGAAATTGGTCTCGCCGTGAGGTGCCTCTGCTTCCGATGCCCTCGTCTAGCTACTGCACTCGCACCAACGAGCACATCGTATGTGTTGACCATGCGGCCAACGTGCTTCTCTGGCGGCCGATTTGCTCGTTTGCTGCTTGGCCTCATGCCCATGCTTCGAAAGAGCGAAAGAAATAGATGGAGAGCGAGGAAGGGAGAGAGAGGTTCCGAGTGAAAAAGAGGTCTACGTAGACGTTGCCCGCTGGCTGCAGCCGCTGCTAAAATGTGCTAATAAATTTTCCAAGACGCAAAAACTGCGCTCGTTGGTTGCGTTCAGCGATGCACTTTTTGGTTAGACAGGCGCACACACGTGTCTATCGGCTATATGCGATATTTGCACATGCTAGCAGCATTGCGTTTGCTAGCTGCGCACGCCTGGAGGCACTCAGCCAAGCCTCAGCAGTCCACACAGCCAGTCGACCCCCCATGCTTCGACACTCCTCAGCAACGATGCCTGCTTGCTCCACACTCAGTGATCCAGCTGGCAGTTGCTCTCACAAGGCAAATGACGAAATTTTCGCGCCAAAAAAGTTCAGCGCGCTTTCGTGCAAAAAGGACGAGACAAAGGTGAGTGTGGAGAGAGACTGGAGCAGAGAGGGTTGGCTCAATCGGTGGACGAAGAAGCGAGCCGGAAGAGACGATGCGCCGATCAGTTCACTCCGTTTGTTTTGACGCACTTTCACATCTCGCGCTTCTCTCTCTCGCAGTTTCTCGTGCCCACTCGCCTCGTTCGGATTCTTGGAGCGGTTGTCGCCAAGAACAATCCGTACGAGAGCTGCTCTCGAGTTGTAATGCGCGTTTGTTGTAATGATCGTTGTTACGTGCTGTTGGGTGCTAGCAAGCGGAAGTTGTTGACTTTCCAGCCACTTTTCTCTCATTTTTGTTTCGCTGTCGTCCTGGCAATTCTCGATTAGCACTTCTCTGAGGTGCATGTTGTTGAGGTGTTTTATAGAAATTTAGACTCTTCAATAAAAACATTTCTCGCAAGTGACCTAGAAGAGTTAGGAAGCCATCAGTGATCGTTAATATGCCTCGTACATACATCACTTCGCCACATCCCTCCCGTCCGGCGTAATTAATTACTGATCTTGTGTATGCCGGAGAGTGCTTTGCCCAGAATTGCATTAACCCTACTTCGGTTTACAGATTCAGAGATGGCGCTACGTTGATAACACAAAACTGAGTATGAATTCATGCAGGTTATAAATGTGCAATCGCAAGTAGTGTTCTAAACAAATCCTAGCAAGTTGTTGCCGAAACAGTGCCTAATAAAGAGTTGCGATGTGGTAATACGTTTGTTTGTTATGTAACTATCGAGTGGTGTGCTCTATGCAGTAGGCAGCAAATCTATTGCAGCATTACACCTCTTTCTGAGTGGAAGTAGCTCCTGCAAGCGAGACATAGTTCTTTTCGCAGTGGATACCATTCATCAGCATCGCTTCGTCGAGCTTTGATCGCATTATACGTGCAGTCGGAAGTCATATTTACAGCTTTGTTTCGACGGTTGATCTGTGTCTGCCTTATTCGATGTCAATATGAGTGCACTTGTGAATCACATAGAAGCAAATATTCCTAAACAGAGATCGCCTCTGTTGCGTCCGCAGCATAGGCCACGTGCAAAGAACGCTCATATTCGCTATCGCTGTTGGCGAACCCCGCCGAAGGATCATCCCAGGAGGCGATTTTGACGTGGATTTTATTAACAGCGGCATTTTCTGGTAAAATCATTCAACACTTTACTTTTAACGCCGTCAGCATATCGATGCTTGCGGAATTATCAGGATATTGAGCTTTGTGATGTTGCGTTTTCCAGTGAGTGTTTGCATCAATCGCATATATGAAGTCGTTCTGGCTTCATTTAAAAAGTGATTCAACAGTTCAGCCAACATTTAACAACACCCAAATTTTGTTGAACGCTCATCCATGCCACAAAAACGTCCAAAATTCATCGGTTATTTCCTTCAATATTCATTCATTGCCTTATTTTCATTTGTTCCATTGAGACCTAATCAAGCATTTAAAGAGGCAAAGTTCCGATATTGTTTTGTTGCAAGTATGTCATAGAAGAGTAGCTCATCGCAGCAGCAAAGAGCAGTCTTTCACGAACGCTGCTGACGTTTGCTATCTTTTTGCAACTAAAGTTGAGCGATTTGAGTACATTCATACGGCAAGTTATTTTCGAAGCAAAAGCTGCGCAGCAGAACACTCACTGATGAAAGTGGTGCAAAATGCAATGTGGAAATTGTGTCTGTAGATATATTGGTGTGAAGATATGCTGCCAAATGTTCATTTTCTAAACGGCCTTCAAGCACGCCTGAGTGTGTGTTGGATGCACGTGTAAGGTGAGTAGGCTAGTTGGATGCACAGTTTGCGGTTGGCAAATATGTGAGTTGTTCGTGTTATTGACTCGATTGAGTAAGTACTAGGGTACTAGAAGCGGGTGAAGGGAATGCCCCGCGAGTGGTCCCTTGGCAGCACAAGGAACGGATTGTTTTTCTTCGCATCCGGGAAAATTTCCGCGGCGACAGGTCTGGCGGGAGTTGTTTTTGCTTTGAAAATCGCCTAATTGAGGCTATCTCGCGTAGAGCTCTTTTGAGGGCCAGACAGTTGGAGAATGCTTGGTTTTATTAATAGCCCTCTTTGTGCAGTTTTGCTATTGCGGCTTGCCACGTTGGCACCCAACTGCAGTGGATCAGCGGTTTTTGAGGAGATGTGTCCTGTGTGTACCATTGCATCAGAACACAATTCATCCGATTCTGTAATTGCAGCAGAAGCCTAAAAGGCGCATTTGTAAAAGGGACTGCGTCGCGCCTGAATCGGTATAGCTGCTGTCGAGTTCTTGGAAGCTGGTTAGGAATGGAAAAAAATGCGGCGGATTAGAGATGATAGGGGCGGTGACTAGGGTACTATTTTCTTGTGTTCCATCAGCTGATGTCTTATGCCAAAATGCAACAGAAACACTCACTTTGGTGCACCTGCACTCGTTACAGTCAAGATGTAGCACGGTATTTAGTCGTATTTGTTCCACTCCCGGTAACAGACTCAAGTATCTGTAGGTGCGAATAAAAGGAAAATGTGCTCTTAATGTGCTGATAATTCCATTCATTAGGCGAATTTTGCAACGGTCCAGTTCTGAGTAGTTTGGTCACTTATTTTGAGACAGCCACTTTGGTAGCAACTTCATTATCAGTAGAACTGTAGCAGTGATTAAAGGTTGGGCTCAATCTTCCAATATCATGAGTCGGACTATTTTTTCTGTATAAAGGGGAGGTGTTCACTCCTCAGATCCAATTAAAGAATGCTTCTGACGAGATATTTTTTCATCAAAACACTTTTGCATTTTCCGGTATATCTGAAAAAGTTACGGTCCTTGAAACTTTCCGTTCCTTCCAACTTCTTTATGTGCGGTAACTTCAACTTCCAACAACTTTTGTATGTGCGGTAAGTCTTCTGCCTCACATTTCTCTTCAGCTCATCTCGTTCGAAAACACTGTCCCATGTAGTTTTCCTACGACTGTATGAAACAGTTTCCCGCACATGGTGGCATCTCAGACAGCCTTTAGGGAGGTGGCGAACTTTTTGGATTCCGACAGGGTGGCGGACCTTTGGAACACGAACGGTCCGCGACGGAGGCCACCGTGATCGTGGAGGATCTTTCCAGGGGAGGCGAAGGGGTGGGATGAACTCCTAGTACGTGTCCGTCCCATGCATCAGTGACTAGATTCGAGTATGGCTTGCAAGAGCAGCGACGGAAAGAGAGCGCTGCAACCGTCGGCGAACACAAATGCATTTCTATATATGTCCAAATTTTTTCTACTCGCAGAACGTCGTGTGCAGCGAAAGTGCATTTGGCCGCACGCCAGCTAGCGTTTCGATTCTTGTGAAAGTGCCAAGTGAACACTCCCATCTACTGCCAGCCATGCATCCAGTCAGCCGTCCAGCCGTTCGTCGTGTTCGGCGTGCAGTCGCCCTCCCGCCTATTCATCGCAGTAGCCCAGTCGCTCGCCGGCCAGCTCGTCATGCGGCTGCAGTGATTCTGATTCCCATTTGCGTTGTCTGCAACCGATTCTTTCCGATGTCTTTGCCCATCCATTGCGTTGTTGTCTTCCGGTTGCGTCTTTCTCCTTCTATCCGTTCCTCTTATCTTCTCTCTCTTCCATGCTGTCATTCACGTCCACGTTTCATTAATCACACAGTACATAAATGTGCGAGGCAGTAAATTTTATTCTGTTGTACTTCAGCAGGCAATCAATTTTTCACATTTGTAACAGGTAATATTCGATATGTTATGTCATCGACTCGATTTATCAGCTCCGATGTGGCGAGACCTTGCGTTTTCCACTCGCCAGTCTTGTTCTTCCCTTTCTTGGCCTTTGCATTCAGCTTTGAGATATTTGGCTTTGTTTTTCACTCGGCTTTACTTCACCTGATAAGAGGAATCTTTTTGAATGCCACTTCGTAGCAAATTGCTCTTTATCACTGAGTAGCTGACTGCCACTGTCTGTAGTTTCGTCTGCTTTGATTTATATCTCACCTTCCTCGCAGTTGAATTCTCAAATACGATTGATTTCTGCTGCTTCGCTATTGCCAACCGGTTGCTGTCTCACACAGAGCGTTTTTTCGCTTTTTTTTGTATCATCAATTTAGTCTTCCGCGACAAATAAAACTGTCTGCAAAAATAACGTTCCAAAGTTCTGAAATTTATCTGGAAGTGTGCCCAACGAAGAATTTCGTTGAATAAGTATTGGAAACGGCATTCGAGGACGTTTCAACAGACGACAAAAGCCTTAGAACACATCTGAAAACACGAATTGAGCTCAAAATATGGTAGCAGTAATCAGCGCTATTTCTCGGCGAATTCTGCTCGCCTTCCGAAGAGTTGTGTTTCTTGAGGATGCGTTTTTGAATGATCGAAGTTAGGCAAGTCATCATATGTGTTAGGGTGAATAGACTGAAATTGAATAAGCTGAATTCGACTCGCTCAGTTCACCTTTCGCAATCTTTATGTCTCACAGTTAGCACTAAGTACTATGATATCCTGCCTCAATGAGATGTGATTCAGTTCTTTGCTGAGATTGTATGCAATGGGTCAGTTTAGCGTTTTCGAAACCTCGTGTTTTGTTCCACTGCATGCATTGAAATCCCTCCCTTCATATGGATCATAAGCTTCTCTCAAAGCAAACTTCTTGGGTAATGTGGAAGTCCGATAAGTTTCTTCTTTATTAGGTTTATCCGAATCACATGTAAAACATCGCAATATGGCAAGGTTCGTGCCCGAGAGTCTCCAAGATCGCTTTGATTTTTCACATAGCCATATGATGTTATCGGTCTCTCAGTAATGGATGATGGGTCGTACATATAGTTGAACGAAGCGGGATTCATCTGCAGAGCAAAGCACTAATTAAATTCGGTGGGCATTTTAACGTCTTTTTGGCGCAAGATGTTGCGAAGTGAGCCAAAAATGTGGTGTTGTGGGGATGAACGCAAGACAGTAGTATTTCAAGCCTTCAGTCATCTGCAGGGTCACTCTTCGATCCTTTTGTTCAATATTAGTTACGTGCTCTATAACTTGTTTCTATCAGCTTTTGCAATGCTCTTTCCTCCTAATTGTGATTATTCCTCTCAAATTTGCGAGAATTTTGCATGAACTGAATGTAGAAGTTTTTCGCAACTCAGTTTGATTTTTTTTTTTGTTCCGCTTCGCACAGTTCATTTGCTAGTATGTACTTGATGGGTATTATAGTTCAAGTGAAGTGATTCCGTCGTTTTGCAGCAGCAATTCTCTAAGCATTGTTTGCATAGTTGTATGGAATGTACGCGACGACAGGTGCACTCGTGGGCAAGTTTCGTATTGTGAATTCATCACTGTTGTTTATTCGCTTCTTTTTTACTTGTCTCTTTCATCAGCTCTTTTTTGTTTGAAGTGTCGCCTGCTACGGTTGATGACGAATTTGCTTTTTTAATTCCGTGTGCATTCGTCACCGCGTTAAAATGGTTTTATTAGCAATCTCATTCAATGTTGTAATTTGTGCGAAATAACGCGCGATGTTTGGCTGCAATGTTTTGCAAGGTTTTGATTGCAGATGCCCTTAGCGTGGTACAAATGCCTAGAGGGAATGAGAGCTCTCTTACGCCAGCCATCTGTATCCAACAAGATCGTGCCATATCCGAAACTCTGAGACTTATTTTAGTTCAGTTGGTAGCGGCTTTTGCCCAGAACATGCCTCAGGTTGCTTCGACTTCGTTGCTTGGGAGAAACCCTGTTGCTTCTTCCTGCTTCCTGTTCTCAAGTCTTCCTTGTTCCATTCTTTATGTTCTCAAGTCTATATATGTTATTAATTGTGGGGATTTGAAGATTATACATTTTGCTATGGTACCTGTGAATGCGATTGCTTTTCATTTCGATTTCCCATAGAACTTCCTGTGGGGTCGAAGTTGAGTTATCTAGCTTTAGCTAAGCGTTCATCACTTGCACTCGAAATGAATCGGGAATGAAAGTCTGGAACGTGTGTGGCAGATGAACCCTATCGCGAGGGCTGCAATTCCAATGACGAATGCACAAGCAATCTGGCAATTGGCTATGGAGTTTGTCTGACGTCCTAAATGCGAATCAAAAAATTCATTCCCACGATTTTTGCGTTTCGTTTCGCGCGCATTCCAAGCATTATTTTTGATATACGCTCGATGGTTACTCTGAATCTCTCAAAAACATTTATATTTCCAATTCTTTTTAGATGAACCTTTCATTCTGGTTTGTTGAAGCGTTTTGCATGCAGTCTGTTTCTCATCTCTTTCCATCTGTTTCATCTTTTCCTTGAAGCCTTAAATGAGTTCTCTCCGTTTGTACGCTTTCCGTTCTATCCTTTTCGAGCACGATCGCGGTGTCTACTCGTATGTCTGTCTGCACTTGTGTACTTTAGGGCACGTTTCCAAGGCATTTATGCCGCGTCTTTCTCTTTTCTATTGCACACGACTGCCAGACCGACGTAAGGTTTTTTATTCGATGAGGCTGCAGACGCCTCTATGTGAGTTCGGCTAGAACACTGCTTGCGGTCTCGTCGTCGTGCAAATCGCTCGCATAGAGTGGAACTCATTGCAGCAGCCGAGGATTTGTTCATTTATTACCAATTCGCTGCGCATTAATTTGTTTGCTATGCGCTTCGTGGTGGAGTGCTAATGAAACGAAGACTTGTGTTCACAAAAGACCAGTCAGCGAGGCTCCAAACAACCATAATCGAAGCAGACGTGGCAGAGAGCCTCGAATGCTGAGGACGCGAACACCAACAACCTCGAGTGGTTGTTTTGTTTTCTTCTGATGTATCCGGTTTCCTTACAATATCACCAGTTCTTCCCTGCTTTTCAACACGCCGCAGAAAATACTTAAAATCCTGAAACTCGCCAATATCTATCATTCTTTGTCGGCCTACTCATCTACGCCTATTTTGAGAGTCGTGTCACAAGTAGTGATTGAGTGTTGGTCTCATGTTCGTGCGTAACTGTGTTCAGAGAGCCATTTTTTAATTCGTGCGCTGAAGTCAATGCAACCAGTTGTTGGGTGGGTTGCGTTCCGATAGTTTCGTCATTCTGGAAATGGTTAGGAAAGGACTGGTTTTAAAATGGATTATGAGTTTCTTGGAATTCGATGCATGGGAAGAATGATATTTCTTTGAGTCTGCGAAAGTCAAAGGGATGGCCTCCTATATCTCCGAAATGATTTCCTGTTCCCTAGAGCGTCAAGACTCTGAAGTGATCTGAAGGAGGCTGGGGAATATCACATTTGAGAGAAGTACCGCTCGTTTGAAATTTCACTTCTGACGTATCGGTGCGATCTCTGCACAAAACTAATCATGTATGCAGTTTTTATGGTCTTATCTCGAATGGCTGAATAGTTGACGTGGTGGAAAGGCGATTTTGGATGCGAGTCGAGTATCCCTTGGCACAATGCGTGTGCAAAAGAATGTGCCAGGGCTGTGTGCTTCGCAACGCATCAAATTCATTCAGAAGCGTTTCTAATGAAATGCATCCAACATGTGAAAGCATGCATGCATGTTTTGCATACGTATTCAAGGTTCTGTTATACTGTTATATTGACCTGAAATATTTCGCTGAAACGGAAATCTGAGTGATACTGAAAGGGCAAAGATGAGACAGTGAAAATGAGGGGCACACTTCTATTTAACTTTGTTTTTTTTTGTTTCTGTTGTTGCTGTTGTTTTCGTAAACAGTTTGCTGATTGGATCACTTCATCTATCGTTTAGAATCTCGCAGGAAGTGGTGACACAACTAGATCAGTGCAAACATCTAGAACAAATACATCCTTCAAGATAACATAGAACAGGTATGCACTGTGTGGAGTATAATTTATTGATTAACACGATGCAAATCATCTTGTTCTGCATACGATTCGATTGCTGTATTTATGTGTTTTTGTTTTTCCAATCAGCGATGAATTTTTCTTTGTATTGCACGAGTGTGCCCACGGATCACCTGAAACATTCGTACGGGATCAGCTCAATAATTATTAAGTTTTCTTGGTAGATCCATTAAGTCCTTAAGTCGATGCATCATTTTCCTTAATCATTGGATGCTAGGATCATTTCTGAGCAATTTTTTGAAGTTTGATCACTGGCGATGCTATATGAACAGCAATTGGCAGTAAAATGCGTTCTACTTTGTAAGAAAAGTGCATCAACGCGTCTGTCACCACTCAGTGTTGATGTGTTGCACAACTGACACGCTTAACAAAGCCACTTGGCGCTTCGTCACAATTGCAGCTCACTGATTTGGTGGATTCCACTTTTTACGGCCATGTCACCCACTCGTT